>CACRXK020007004.1:0-18949 GCA_902702795.2 Paramuricea clavata | reverse complement strand
CCCCGTTCGAAAGGTTATATTGTGAGGATTTCAATGGTGGCATTTATTTCAAAGGGGGGTAAATACTCGCCGAGATATTTATATTAGAAAAATTGAATCGAAATGTAATACGAAACCGGTTGTCGAGAAAGAGTTGGTTTGTTGTCTGCTTTATTTAATGTACTTTTCTTCAGCGATGACAGCGAACGAAAAATGTACTCGTTTGAACGTGGCTGTATAACTGTGAGAGAATAGAAACGTAAAAGCAAAGCATGTGGGCACGCTGGCACGTTAGTTTTTGCTTTATAAACTATATTTCCTTGTCGATAATGGTCAGTCTTGGATTTTCGAACCACAATCTCGAGATGTTCAGCTTGGATCCCAATATCCTGTGCCTTCCCTTACGAAAATCAACACTATTTTAACCCTATTTTATTCCTACAGAAAAGCTATTTTATTTTTAACCCTATCATATTGCTATCACATATACAAATCCTATATTAAACCTATTAGAACTCTGTTTTAATTGTATTTTATGGCTATTATAAATAGGTTTTTTTGAAACAAAAAATAGCCTATTTTAAATAGATTTTATTTTCTGAATCGGTGAAGCACAGATTAAAATAGGTTTAAAATAGGATAAAATATATTTAAAATAGAGTGCAAAATAGAAATAAAATAATAAAGTAAAGTGAAATATTGGTAATAAAATAGATTTTAAATATACATAAAATAGGTAAAAAATAGTCGAAAATACATATAAAATAGTGGATCAACTGCAGTATATTAACTAAAAATAGTAATAAAATTACTGCAAAAATAGTAATAAAATAGTTTAAAAATATGAATAAAATACTGATAAAATAGTAGAATTTAAAGTAGCAATAAAATGGTCAGAATGTAGCAATAAAATAGTTATAAAATAACAATAAAATACCTAATAGTATATAAAAATAGTAGCACTGCAACATAGTTCTTTATAAAGTAATAAAATTGTAGTATGATAATTAAAACCAGTTAAAAAATAGTAATGAAATAATATCAAATTAGCTTAGTACCATGGTTGACAGGTATATTATCGTTTAAAATTGTATAAAATAATACACATAAAACAGTTTGTATTCTTATTAGCTGTCAATGCTAGGTTGTAACAGTCTAACAGCGGCAGGGGTGAATGGGGCAGGTTAAGCAGTGTCAAATCAATGGCATTGTTTACAAGGACACCGGAACTGGGGGGGGGGGCAGGAGGGGCAGCCGCCCCCCTTAAAATTGTCTAGCTTGAGACCACACAGTTAAATATTGTGTGCAGAACTTAAAGTAGGGAGTGTTAAGGAAAATTACATCTAAATATGTCAACATGAAACATCATGGGTATGAAATATCATGAGTCTAGCTGGATACTTTCCTTGGCAAATAAAATTGTCCAACATTAGGCAAGATACAGAAACATTTAAATATTAACAAACTGCTGAAAATTGGGCACTTCGGAGTGAAATGGGTAATTTCACCATTGTCGTGACTTGCCGGGTTGTGTCTAAAGAATGAGATATATAAAATGTAGCCCAAAGGTTGTTACATATATTATTAAGCAGATCATGCAGGTGGTATAGATAAATGTATTCATATATTATAAACTTTGAACAAGCAAACAAAGGACTTTGACTGTTTCCAGTTAGGGCACTTCCATAATCAAGTTGCCACACAACAAATTGATCAAATTAACATTTTACCTATTAACCAACCCACCCGGCATTAAAAACTTAAGCATGGCATACAAAGGAAATTGAAATTAACCCTCTATACCCCCATTCCATTGATATCCTAATACATTGTACTATTACCCTCAGATGTTAGACATGGTAAAATCAAACAGAACTGAAAGAATCCAGCTTTGATGCAAACAACACCTGGTGTTAGACTGAGAGTGAAAAAAAAATTAAAGTAGGGTATATAAGTGCTATAATGGTAAAGTGCATGAGACATCCTTTTCCGGCTGATAATTTCAGCAAATATACTAGATAGATATAAGTAGAAAATAATATAACGGCATGTCTTGCAAATATAACGACATATCTTGTGAAACACTGCTGAAGGTGAATCATATTTGATTAAAAACATACAGTTTTCATAAATTGTGTGTTAATTACTATATAATGCACTCCTTATTCAGAATAACTTTTATTCTATGACTATTATGTAACTGAGACATGCACATTTAGCTGGGATATGCCTAGGTATTTATAAGCATATAAAGAATTGAGGATTGAAACTTGAGTAGATGCCAAGCTATAATATATTAATTTTGATACAAGAAATACTGCCACTGGAATCTGGCAATACACAACTATTAACTATTTGGCATTAGTTAATACAATAAACATAATTTAATATAAAGACTTCAGGAGTCAAATGTAAGCTTTGAATTAAACTAACGTTTTTTATCATCGTTTTAAATATTGTCGCGGCAAATTCAAATTTTAAGCCGAAACATCAAGCACGTGCATTCTCAAAATTCAGGAATGAAGATTGAAGTAGAAAATATTTCCTTTCAAAATTGCTCTATTATACATAAAACATAACAAGATTCTTAGCTGGATATTACTCTGTCATCCCTAATGTTTCATCTTCGCTTATTAAGGCTTCATCGGCTCGGCAAATTCAAATTTTAAGCCGAAACATCAAAGGTCATCAAACACGTGCATTCTCAAAGTTCACGAATGAAGATAGCAAATATTTCCTTTCAAAATTGCTCTATTATACATAAAACATAACAAGATTCTTACCTGGATATTACTCAATCATCCCTGATGTTTCATCTTCGTTTATTCACGGTTAATAAGGCTTCATCGGCTCAAAATATCGAGCGAAATATTGTAACTTCGAAATCACGAACTGATTATAAAAAATGGCGGGGTGTAAATTCAGTGCTTCCACTTCCACTTTCAAAAAAATAATTTCCTTCCCAACTGCTCAAAATTTCCTTATTTTTGACAAAAATTCCTTTGATGAAGATGAATTTTACCTAGTTTAAAACTGATATTACAATAATTTATCCTGAATGACGGTGTATTTCTCGGGTGAGAAACACCATGAACCTTGCAATTATAAATTATAAATTAATTATAAAAAACTGCAACAGGAAGCTTGAGGTCATCTCTCAGAAATTTTTCAGATTTTCCATTCCCCAGGAGTAGGATTTGGATTTTTGACATTTCCTGACGCGAATTTGCTTGGGAATTGCTATAATCTTAGGATATATTAGAAATAACATAATATCCTTATTTCCTTGCTGAAAACAAAATTCCTTGCCGTTTCCTAGTAAATTTTATTTCTTTTTGCAAAGAAATGTCCTTGCAAGTGGAAGCACTGCATGGGATGACCAGTGTAGGCAACAGTTGAAGCCTCCCCCTTTTCTCACCCTCCGCCCCTCCCCCCTTCCATTATTAATGATTGGTCCCTTATCTATGTAACTATAAAATACGGTTCTATTTTATTTCATTTTGCTAAGTAGGAAAATTCAGAATGTTTTAATTTAAATAGACTATTTTATACATATCTGCAAATTGTAATCCTGAATCCCGGTAAATGTAAAATAGGATTAAAATAGTGTATTTTATTATATTTTGCAAATTAGGGAAAGTAAATAGGTTTAAAATAGTATATTTTATCCCTATTTGAAAAATGTGGCAGTTTTAAAAATGTGCAATAGGTTTAAAATAGTCTATTTTATTCTGTTTTGCGTATTCTGAAAAATAAATAGCTTTAAAATACTATATTTTATATCTATTTTAATTTATGTAATATTCTGCACGTGCAAAATATGTTTAAAATAGTCTATTTTATTGTTATTTTGCTAACTATGAAAGAAAGATAGGATTAAAATAGTATATTTTATTCCTGCTTGAAATTTGTGCATTTAACTTCCAATGTAAAATAGGATTTAAACAGCCTATTTTATTTTATGAGTTTAAAAATAGTATATTTTATATCTATTTTAATTTCTAACTGCTTTCTGGTGAAGTAAAATAGAATTTAAATAGGCTATTTTAAACCTATTTTTTCCCTGAGGCTCTGGAAAATAGTATTAAAATATGCGATTTTATTTCTATTATCTATAAAAATAGGAACAAAAAATAAAATAAAACATTAATAAAATATGGCTCTTTCTTTTAGTGAAATATTATGATAGAATTAAAATAGGGTTGCCTCTGAATAAAATAGCATAAAAATAGGGATGATAGTAATAAAATAGTTTTAAAATAGCAATATAATATAGTTATTTTCGCAAGGGTTGACATCCAATAATTGGCTGACCCTAAAGAATCCTGTAAATCCCAAGGAAAATGTTAGCGCTGTTCTTAACCCCTTCAGAGTACAGGACGGTCCAGCGAATTGTTGACAAACTTTGGTTATGGTCGATGTAGAAATTAGTTCATTTTTTGTGCTCGGTTTTGTGAAAACCCATCTACTAGCTTCCACTATGTTGGCCGACAGAGTAGTGTCGGCTGGATTGCCTTTCACGTCGGTAGGGAGTAACGAATGAACCCATTTGATTCCACAAAATGCTTGCAAGACTGCGTTATAACTATTTTTGGTCTGGGATACAGAAGCCAAATAAGAAGCGATGTGTAACTTGTCCGAAGGTAATGTGGTAGGCCGCCTGGTACGTACCAGAAAACTGATGTATTTGCGATGTTCGCGAACGAACTTTTTGACAGTACTCGAGGCTCTCGATCGCAAAACCTGACGTATCAAAACTTTTCTATCCTCGACGGGGAAATCTCCCCATGTGGTTGCATTAGCTAACTCCTGAAAAAAGAAAATAAGAGTTAACAACGTCACTTAACGCAACCATAGATGCACAAGTACCAGGGCCGCAAAAGCTTATAAACTAGCCATTGGAAAATAAGCCTAAAGGCATTCCTGTTACATTTGCCATCCGGCCATGATAATAACAGTTTCACCTTCAAATGCCATATCTGGCCGTTTTCCGAATATATAGTTTCAAGTTCATTTCCCATCCGGCCAATATCGGAACACTCTGAACACTTTCAACGTCATTCGCCATCCGGCGATGTCACGTAAGTAAATTAAGATGTAAGTAAATTAAAACACTCCTACGCCATCCGGCGGTGTCAGACCCAGAAAACATGAAAACAAAAACTGAACAAATACATGCATTTTGATCTATTTAATAATACACTCTTACACTCGTATACTGTATGGGCTAACAATATTAGTCTGAAAAATCGAGAGAACACACCAAAACATTTCCCTGCCAATCTGGCGAACCTAACAACGATTTCGAATTACTCCCTTGGCGTAACGCTACGTTGCCTTTAATTATGATTGTTGTTCTGACAAAAGCCACAAATTGCTTGACTAGTAAAGGCCAGTAAGCCGCCGATGGCCAGTAGGGAGTTACTAACGTTCCCTTACATTTATTCTCAAACATGAACCAAAGAACCCTCGGTACAATCGATATGGGTGGGACAACCCACGCAAACTCGTTGGACCAATCCTGATAAAACGCGTCCACTCCGGTCGTGTCCGGATTCCAAAACCTTGAAAAATATCTGGAAACTTTTGCATTTTTGGAATTTGCAAACAATCCAAAGTGTGAGGACCAAGCTGAGCGTCAATTTGCTCAAATATGCCTGGTACGACTTCCCAGTCATCAAAATCGTTTAACTTGCTAACATAATCGGCTTGTTCGTTTGATGTTCGGGGTATCCACTGCAAATCTGACTGAATATTGGCTGGAAAACACGTAGAAAAGATACTAATTGCTAATTCGTGATATTCTAATTTCATACTCCCGACCTGAGCAATTTTCATTGCTATACTTGACTGTCAGTGAATCGTTTTGCTTTACAACCTGTTAACAGTGGTTCAAAGGCCTGTATAGCCAATTGAATTGCAAGTAATTCCCTATATGTTGAACTTGTCTCTTGTTCAGATTGTGTGAACATTCTGTGTGCTACATGATTTGTTCCCAAAATGATGGCCCCGCACGCCGTGGCACTGGCGTCTGAACAAATCGTTCGGTTACTGGAAGATGATTCTTTAAAAGATCGAGCATTAACTAATTTTAAGTTTGTTATCCAAAACTGTAGTTCTTGGAGATAGTAGTCGTCAATTAGAAATGTTGTGTCCCAATTAGCTGCACATGCAACAGACATTTGGCAATGTCTGGACAAGATACCAGCCAAATTCCCTGTAACTGGGCCAGTGGAAATAATCTGTCCCACTACTCTCGCTAATTGCCTCGCTGTGATTCGATGCTGATTAAGAATAGTAGTTATTGCAGAATTTAATTTCTCTGGGCGATGGGATGCAATGGCGATCGTGCCGTTTACGCCATTCCAATCCAAACCTAGCCAAGTTATATTCTGAGTTGGTGCCCATGTTGATTTCTCGTCATTGGCAACTAGGCCTGACATGCAAAGATCTGATTTGATAATTGTGGCATATTCGTGAGAGATTTCAGGTGAATTTTCCATATCGATGTTATCGTCTAGGAATATTGTAGTGCTAATACCCAAACCACGCCAGTGACGAATTATGGGACGAAGCAGTTTGGTAAAAATATAGGGAGCTGAAGAAAGGCCAAAAGGCAAGACAGTAAATCTATAGTATCGTGTACTCCCATCTGGATTGGGCCAAGAAAATCCTAAATACGACTGATGTTCAGAAAATATGTCTAAGTGATGGTAGCCGCTCTTTAAGTCAAAATTTGTGAAATACGTGCCTGGGCCGAAATAATTAATGGCGGTACGCCAGTCCTCGAATTTGATCTTTTGCTTGTAAATATGTTTGTTTACATATCTCAAATCCAATATTAAATGCTTTTTGTCACTTTTGTTCGTTGTTACGGAAAGTGGATTTATAACGACCAAGTCCTCCTTACGTGTTTCCACTATTCTACACGTGGATAACAATTCTGATAACGCTTCTGAAACAAAATCTGCGTGAACGTGAGCGGAGCGATTATTAGGAAAAGTCGCTGGCTCCGGGGTAGAATAAAACGGGATCTTGTAACCTTCTCTTATGCAGTCAATGATAAAATCAGGCGCCTTAATATCTGTCCAAAACGCTAAATGAGATTTTAGCCTGCCTTTGACATTTGGCAGACCAACAGCATTGACAGGTTCATGCGTGTCCAAAAATTCAAAAATATATTCATAATCCAAATGGTCTACCTGTTCGACCCGTTCAAGTTCCTCGCCGAAGTAATCATTTACCACTATTTCCGGCTTTAAATCCGTATCCAGAAGACTCCCCAAAGTTGGAACCCTTGGTGGGGATGAAGGTATGCACACCCGATCTTTGCCTGTCGAACTTGTAACAGGTTTCGGCCCAATGCCCTCGTTTTCCACACCGGAAACAGGTGTCGGTTGTGTTAGGAAAGCGACGGCCTGAAATAAAATAAAATAAAACACTTGCAAGGATGCATAACGAAAGACTTGCAATTAGTTTTGTAAAACTAAGAAGGCTGTCTGTGCTACACGTAATGGCGCTACAGTATTTTCACTCATATTTATAGTGCTATGCAAATTCGTATACTAATTTGCATCCTTATTATTACGCTACTTCCGCAGGAAAATTCATTTTCCTTCTTTACTCACTGTGGTCGCCCGAAGGAAAAACATTTTCCTTCTACATTCGCTATATCAATTACACACACAACATATAGATTGTAGGCGACGTGTGAGCACTTGCCTACCATGCTGATATTACAAAGAAAGGGCTACTTACGTACAGACTTATACCTATTGTGGCCATGCATGAGTTACCTCGAAAAAGCTGATTGTCGCTATGAACAGGAAAGCGATTAACAAATTCGTTCCTGGATGCCTGGTTGATAGGCTTTGCCTGTCTAGATTTAGCTTTCTTCCGTACTGCCGACGCTTGGGCTTTCTTGATACGTTTCTCATCGTCTGAATCGCTTGCGAGATCTTCAGCTTCGTATTCTTCTACCGCTAACCACCCAGCCTCGCTTTTGTCAGCAAGTTTTATTTTCTTCTGTCGTAGATGTAAAGATTGCTGAGCCGTTTCGAGCTTTACCAAAGCCCCTTCGACGTCTTGGTGTTGCAGTAACTCGGTACTTTCCTCGATTGAGTTTTGTAACTCGGCGTTGAAAAGAAACTGATCCTTGTTGCCGGCAAGCTTGAGTTGTTGACCTGTAGTTTGGCGCTCGACACGCTTAGATCTGCTGTCCGCCTTGGCAGTAAGATTGGTGGTTAAATTGGAAACCTTTTGATCAAGATATGATTTGAATCGTTCGAAAACTTGTTCGGTGAGGTTTAGTTGTCCACTAGCAACAGGCGTTGGTTGTTCGATATCGGTGGGCTCCGTATTTGACATGCTTAAACTAAGAAGGCTGTCTGTGCTACACGTGATGGCGCTACAGTATTTTCACTCATATTTATAGTGCCATGCAAATTCGTTTATAAAATAACATGTACATAACGCGTGTTCTGATTGGTCGAAACCCGTGTTTGGATCAGGCCATCCAAACACGGAAGACTATCGTGTTGTTGTTATTTTATAAAACAATTACTTTATGGTTTCCGTGTTTGGATGGACTGATCCAAACACTTGGGAATGTTGCTCGAGTTAAGAAAAGCGGGCAAAATCACTCGCCTTCGGCTCGTGGTTTCGCTCGCTTTTCTTAACTCTCGCAACATTCCCGCGTGTTTGGATCAGGCCATCCAAACACGGAAACCATAAAGTAATTGAATATTATTTAAATTCAGCCCATTTTTTCCTTTAAATTAGCCGGCGAATTTTTCCCGCGACGGTGCGAGACCAAAAAATCGCTAAAACTTTGAAACTAAATATATTATGAAAATTCCAAGCAGCATTTGTTTGTTGTTAAAGTAAATGTAGTTCACGGTAAAAGTTTCGAAGAAATTTATTTTTCGAGCCCCAAGTCAGTGGACGGTTTTTAGAGACACACGCTTTTAATATGGTGCATGGCATCATAATAGGCGAATAACAAAACTGGCCATCTTTTGAAAAAAAACAGTCGCAAAGCTAAGCTATTAAATGGCCACCTCATGCTATACACGACGGTCACCTCGTACTATTACAGCAGCCTAAGCTATTTTTCATTATCAACGTGATGACGTCACTTCTTTAACTGAGCTGACAATTATGACGATTTCACAGGTGGCTGTTAGCCTATCAGAAACCATGAATCCTTTAAATAAATAATAGCAACAGTTAACCAAGAGTTTATAAAATGTAAATAACCCTATTTGGGATTTTGTAATCTTCCTTGATGTTGGATATCAAAAACTGCATTTATTGGTAGCTCTCAAAAATTGCAATTATTGCACATGTCACTTACTAACATATCATATGTAAATAATTTATCATAAATTGACAGTTTAGACAATAATTTTAAATTATTTTGATCTTTCTATTCTAAAATTGTGTTCATGGCTCCATTGTACCGTCCACATTCAACTTCACATAACCAGTCTAAATCAAATTTGATCTCAATGAAAAATCCTTTTGATGACCACATAAGTAGTATCATATAAATCATCTTACATTATAATCAATTCAACGCAACAAGAATTACTTTCTACCTAGTAGGATTTACGATTCTGTCTGTGCTCAGGCTAACAACTATTCGATGCAACTATTTGGCTTTAATTTAAGACACTTGTACCTTCGGAAACGTATGTTCAACCTGTCACTGGCATTAGGCATCGGCGTGATTGCAACCCAATTTTAAATTTTCCAAAATATGTCCTAAAATTAATATATTTTATTTCTTGTCAGTTTCACAGCAAAAGGTGTCCTGTTACTCTTGTATATTAAAAAAACCCGATCATCCCGGTACAAAGTTGTCTTGGCTCAAAGTGTTGACGTGGAATAGGTTGTCCCAGCTAGGCGGTTGTCACAAGACTACTCCAGTATCCCATGTCTATACAGAGCAGAAGCGTCAGGCCACTGTTTTTTAACATGCCGAGACATTTGTTATTTTGTGAAAATTACTCGCTGCGATTAAGAAACTGTTCCAGGTTCAGTCTGACATAATCTGGAATTTCTAAAAATTGAGCAGACGGCAGTCTTTTGACGACATGTCATCTTAATGTCAGGTTATTGGTCCGTAACATATATCTTCTAATTTGTAGTTGCTGTCAGAAACATGACAATTGTTATGGCGACCTTATCACGAACAAGAAATGTAAATTACAGTTGTCCACCTATACGATCACTTTCAAATATCATGGTTGCTCCAATTGCGGTAAGATTTTATGTAATATTTCAAATTCAAAAATGGGGGTCACATAGCGAATCAGGCTTTAATTAATATGACCCAGAAAGCTACTCTATTGGTCAACATCACAATATTTGGGCATCTCATCCGACTGAACGATTGTTCAAGGATATATTGTAGATGGAAAACTCGAGTGTAAATTGGATATACACAATTATTTAAACCTGGCCAGGAGCAAATCATGATATTTACCCTTAGGGACCGTTCATTAGTTATACCCGGCGTTGGTACCGAAGAGATATGCTTTGGGTAATCAAGTTTTTGACTAGCTTGGGTAAAAAAAATATGGCTGTCTGTCAGCTATAAAAAAAAATCCAAAATTACCATGCATTGGAAAATATGAAGAAAAATATGTACAATACATTATGTACCAAAACTGATAGACCATCAGTGATCGAGGAGGGACTCTATCATTGATCAGCAGGAACGTGATTGCTTTGGCACACTCAGTGAGTTTGAATCTGAGTGAGCTTTTAGAATTTAGGCAACTTGATTTCTGTCACCATAATTTTGTGTGTTTAATTATTATGAAGTACAGTAACACATGGGTCGGGGTAAACATTATTTTGACCAATGTTGAGGTTGGGTAAATAAAATATTTACACTGTTTTTCGCTTCTCTTCAGTACCAACCGCGAGTATAAATAATAAACGGTCTCTTATACCTTACCATGGCATCACTTCAGTATAAATAAATGAACCTACGTGTACACTTTGAGGAAAACCGGACTTTGTACTTCATTTGGTTAGAGCCCCGCAACTGAATCACAGCCCGCAGATCCGATTCCTGTCAAAAGGCCTATGGTTGCATTTTTTTGCCGCTGCTATTGGCTGAGTCTAAAAATTGTATTAGATTTGAGTAGCAGTTTCCATCTGCAAAATTCATTAACAGGCTGCTCTATTTTCTGTCCTGAATTAAAGGCACACACCACAACCATAATGCATGTGTAACGGAGTGCGCATCCGGTTCTTCAAAGCTCGGTTAGCGCTAATCTGCGTACCTTACCGAAGACACTACTTGTTGGACTGAATACTCACCACCGCGTCCAAACGAAAACTAGAAGCAGGCTAATTGCTAAAAGCATGCTAATTTATATGACCGATTTACTGATCTTACAATTAGTTATAGACGTAATATTACCCAAATTAGCGTCATCCGCGCAACTACAAATATTCACCCACGCACGCTATTCTTGACTAGTTAAATGACCTCGAGATGCTTTGCTCAGTTGTGTATACCATACGATTTATCAGATTTCTGAAGATATTTTTCAATTGAACGTATGGTACATTATTGTTACCAGTATAACCGATGCATAACGTTTTTCTTTTAATTTAGCTGCGACGAGCGAGTACTCTTGGTGGGATAAATTGGGATACGAATCAGTGAATTGCCGCAAAGGGTTGTGTGATTGTGATGCTGAAGCTGCGAAATGCTTCAAGAGATCGGGTTACAATAACCGCTTTTATAACTATGACCAGAGTAAATGCTAGTAGATAGACCATGAACAAAATCGATAAAGTAGTAATTCTCCATAGTTATAATACATTCAATAGTATATATAATGCATTAATTTTGTAAAACAATTAACAATATTAATAATTAATTTGCACTAATACTTAAAATTTAACCAATAAAAAGCATAATCATCTAATCATTACGGCGCTGTCTGACGCCAAAGTCCATATATGTCATATCTTGGCATAGCCCGGAATTTGAGGCCTGGATTCTGAACATGTTTGTAGTTTGACAAAGAAAATGACGGATATATTACATTTAAATCATAAGCAGTTACGCAGTTTGTAGATGTGAACGAGCTAGATGTGTACATGCATGTTTCCAGTATTACTCGAATAATATCATGATTGCGGGTATTCCCTTTGTTCTCGCAGGGCAATTAATAACTAATACACCTCATTATATTCATTTTTTTCTAATCCTACCCGCTTTTACGTCATGTCAGGTAGAATTAGTTGTAATCCTACCCGAAACGACGTCAAAGCGGGTACGATTAGAAAAAATGAATATATATGAAATCGCCAAAACTAAACAAAGACATGGAAAACAATTATACCATTTAATTTATACCATTATTTATTGTTAATTGGTTTTTAATGGCCCTGCGAGAACAACGGGAATACCCGCAATCATGATATTACAAGGTAATAGCATAGAAAGAGGCGAATTAGCTATTGAAAACGTCCCGCCCGATGAGGTCGTTTAGTAAAATTCCCTTGGGCGCCGCTCGATTCGGGGCATTTAGTAAAATTCCCTCGGGCCTTCGGCCCTCGGGAATTTTACTAAATGACCCTCATCGAGCGGCGCCCAAGGGAATTTTATTAAATGACCCTCATCGGGCGGGACGTTTTAATAGCTAATTCGCCTCTTTCTATGCTATTACTTATAATAACATGTCGGCAAAGACACTCAATTTCAGGTTAACGAAATTTGTTATGGAAGTGTGTAAAGAGGATGGAGAATGTTTTCCCCCTCGAACGCTTTTATAATACAGTATTTGTTGTGGTATTCAACGCCATGTAGCGGGGTGTAATGGTATAAATGCGTTTACGATTTTGGGCAAGAAGGATAACAGGTATAAAGATAGTAATTGGCATGCAGTAAGTATTTTCTAGGTAATTGAGGCATTAAGTGAAATATTGGGCCATAATCATTCGCTTTAATGTATTTTGTTTAGATTTGCTACTTTCAGACGGGCCTTGAATGGTGAAATGAGACAAGCGAATTACGAAGGCATTGCCAATAAGTGAAGCTATAAGTAGGCCCAAGAAAGAAGGAATCACAGCGGACAGAGAAAAATGTTGTGGGATTACAGCAGGCTTTTGGATTTATTGAATCGCAGGGGTATGAAGGAAGTTGTTTAACCTCATTAGTATTCTTTATATAAAACTTCACCTTTATTAGTATTCTTTATTTTAAACTTCACCTATATTAGTATTCTTTATATATAAAGAATACTAATAAGGGTGAAATTTTATATAAAGAATACTAATGAAGTGAAAACACATTCAGCCCCTCTCTCCCCTGGGTCGGCTGGGACTGAAATCAAATACCGTCCCCAGGCTTTTAATATTGTAGCCTGTTACTGGTTTTAAAGGTGTATGCGTGTGATTGATAGAGAGTTTAAGTTCGACTTCCAATACCAATACCAATACCGATACCAATGTTTTCACTTCCGTTCTCATTTTGGTACCGGTAATTTTAAAGCGTTAAGTTATCACGACAGATAAAGTATAGAACACATTAATCGTCGCCGAAAATGTGCAGTATACTAAACGGCAGCTGAGCTAAAATTCCAACTAAAACATGACTCAGGCGATGCTAATAAACAAATAGTTTACATGTTTATCGTAAAAATTATGAAATATCCGATTTATATGAGTTTATCTTACAATTCCCCCGACTTCCAATACAAGGCCGACTTCGGTAGTGGTGACTTCCAATACACTTGTCCTCGTGCTTCTTGCGAGCCGAGAGCATGCACATGACATGTTGTTAGTATCGGTATTGGTATCGGAAGTCGAACTTAAACTCTCTATTATCGACAATACGACAGGTTGCAATGTTCATGAATTACTAAAGAGTTTTGGAAAAAATTTAATAAAACCATTATAAGGCATTAATGTTGCGATCATTGCAAACTGCATCTTATTATTACCACGAAAAGTTTGATTGAAAAATGTGTTTTAACGCATTTATACTTTTCTCACTTTGGGATTTGAGGATTTTAGATCATAATCTAGCTAATTATACTAATTCATTTCAAAACAATCAAAAACACGAAAAACAAAACAATCCCAAAATTTTATCTTATAGTGAAAAATATCAAACAACGCATATATATTAATGCTTCCTTTGTCGGGAAGTTAGTATAGCAGGGACATGAAAAAATCAATTATTTTTTTTCGAAACATATAATTTTCTCCTTGTATTTTTCGGATAGTTGCATTCATACAAACCAAATTTTTGTTATTAGCTGCTTGCTATATCATTTACCTTTAGGACATTTAAACCAGTGACCCTGCGCGAGACCAATGGCTTTCACAATGATTTTCTTTTCCTCTTCAGTTATGGCTGTGTACTTTACGCCGAGTGCTTTGTTACGTGTAATGTGCTCAAGACATGTTGAGCAATTCTTTTTAATCTTCTCGCCTAAATACATACAGTAACTTAATTAAATGTTGCACTTAAACACATGTTTATAAGGCCGGATTACGTGGTTGTTGGCTTGTAGGAAAAAGGTGCATGAACAAGAGCAAGAAAATAAAATATTTCACTGGAGACATATAAGGGCCCTGCTTATACGAGCCATACGGGCAGAAAATTAAAAATACGCAGGGCGCTGTACGTCTTGAAATACGCCAACGGAATAACATTTTACAGGGAATTGCAATGAACTAACTATTATCTAGTAATAGTGAAGTGCAATTTGTATTGGAAGTTATATTGATTGAGAAGTATAAATGGAAATCGCACGCATGTTTGGCGTAATTTAACACCTCGGGTGCGTACGCACGAGGCTTTTGTACGACCGAAAATCTACTTACTAAGTTTAGCTCCAGTTTCAAGATTTCCCGTCACGTATGCCATATATCTAGTCTCGCTTTCGGATAGGCTGATCTTTCCTTTTCTTATTTCTAATTTTAAAGCCAGGTATGAGAGCATCAGCCACGCACGATGAAGTTCTTCGTTAAATTCCTCCAGTTCTTGCTCGCTGAATCGCCTCCGATCCCTGGTTACCCATTTCAACAAGCCATCCAGTTCACACTTCATCAATTCTATTTCTGGATCATCGACACTTACGTTAGCTTCCCAAAAATAATTTCTGTGATGAACAGGTCCGCGCTTCACTGATTCTGCTTGGTTGATAATTTCTTTCAATTTGGTCATAAATTTCAGGAATTGAACTTGATTTTTAATGACATTTTGTTCTTCGCTTGTTGTTAATCTTTCTAACTTTCGTTCGATGTTTAAGATTTCTGCGGGAAACTCGGTTACCGTGTCGCCGCTCGCAATATCTTGTCTCACTTTTGCTCCAAACATTCTCATAGACGCAGCACCTCTAGAAGATATGGTTTTCTTAACTCCTTCAAAGTCATGAAGGATTGCCTTGATGATATTTCCTAAAGTATAGAAAAAGATCGTTGCACACCTTTGTCAGGGATATATAAAAATTTATATAATACCTTATTGAATTCTGATCGTTTAATTGGCTGTTTATGGTCACGTGATATTGAATAGAAAATTCCATTTCCCAAGAGTGCAATGGAATACGTTCCATTGCACTCTTGCGAGTGCAGTTGTACTATACGTTTTATTCCATTGCACTCCTTGTGTTTTCGATAAATCGCATCCGTCAAAATGCTTCTCGTACGGTATCGCAGTTTATTTTAACCCGATATTCGAAACTCAGTAAATGGGATTTAATGCAAATACGACTCGTCAAAATGGCGGGAGCTTAAAGTAAAGAAGATATGGATTTATGTTCTCGTGTCAAAATATTGTTTTTGCGACTCGAACATAAAATCCATATCTCCTCGCAACCCTCTAATATCCCTCATATATTACTTCTACTGAAAGACTTTATACTTTGGTTCCGTCTGAATCTAATATTCAATAATTGGACTATACAGTACACCTGTATATGGAGGGAATCACTCGTATTCAAACTGTATTATTAGGTATTAAAACGTCGGCAAAAATGGAAAACGAGAAAACTATATATTTCAATATAGTGGGCGGATAAGTTTATTGTGCATTTTGTAGGGAAACCATCATATTGATAGGACGTGTAGACTTTGACACAAGTATATGCATATCAGATATGGAGGCATCTGTGAAATTAGCGCTAATAGCAAAAAATTTGGAATTTCTGACATTTTATTATACATTTCTACTACTGCTCGAATTCTGAAGTACTTAATTCACTAGAAAAATGAGTTTTATCACTTCTATGGCAAAATAATAGACACAAATGCATACAGAACATTGAAGCAGTTTTTATTTTCCAAATATTTCCTGAGCAAAAAGCGATTTGAAGCTAGTGCCAGTCTTTGCACCTACTTTTTATCTATTTTGTGCGATTTCGAAATTGATTAACTTAAAAACGACTTAATTGGCAAATCAAAAACTGCTTTAATTAATTAATATTCTATAGACAATTTTTGTGTACGTTTCAACCATACAACTTTTTTTCTGTGAGCTGCCTTGGAATTTTAAAATTTCTATCAGTAATAAAAGCCAGTTTATATTAAAATGTCAGAAATTCAAAATTTTTAGTTATCAGCTTTAATTTCACAGATGCCTGCATATCTGATATTCATATACTTGTTTTAAAGTCTGTACATACTGTCAATATATCATCATGCTTTCCGAATCACTAACTGCATGCACAATTATTGAGAAACTGTGCGCTTATCCGCCCCACTAATATTAGTAAGCTCAAATCGATACAGATTATCGTAACTCATTTAATAGGATAAAATATATATTTGGAATACAAACCATATCTCAGACTTGTGCGTATTGCTTTTTTACATCTTGGGCATTTGATCATCTGTATGCTTGTAGATTGACCTTTTTTCATCTCCTTCTCTTGCGTGTCTATATAGCCATCCATTCCATTCACTTCAAATACGTGGCCACAATCAGCTAACTCTAAAAATCTTGCTCCT
The DNA here is from genome assembly GCA_902702795.2 of Paramuricea clavata. Lineage (NCBI taxonomy): Eukaryota > Metazoa > Cnidaria > Anthozoa > Malacalcyonacea > Plexauridae > Paramuricea > Paramuricea clavata. Next base: position 1,981 of record CACRXK020007004.1, on the reverse strand, counting down.
TCTTCATCCTCATAGCCAAACAAAATTTCGGTCAGTTCATCTTTGTCGCAAACCAGACACTTCTTTGGGCATGGTTCGCCACACAGGCCAGCACACCGGTGACCACATTTCTTCAATCTTTTCATACATGGCTCGCTACAGCGAGGCCGGTTACACATCTCACCACATAACTTGGTGCATTCCCAATGCCTGCACTTCCACTGGCAAGGTTCGTTGCATTCCGTACATGGCTGTCCACATTTGTAGTGACAATCGCTATGAGAGCACCTGTTTTCGCACTTTTCAGGACATGGTGGACAGTTTTTTGTACAAGGCACTTTGCAGTTGTGGTCGCAAAACATGACACGGCCACATTTTGAAGCACAAGGTTGATGAACCCGTCCTTGTTTGCATCCACCACAAGTCCCTAAAATAAGCAAAAAAATCGTAGAAAATTGAGAGTAGTTCTAAAATTATTAAGAAACCATGCTCCACATAGCTGAAAAAATCTGTTGGTGTATTCATATGACGTGCAGTTTATACTTGCTGAAAATGTTATTATCTCCGTAATGTTATATTTTTGTGTGGGTTTGTTTGTCTGTGAGCAGGATGACCTAAAATTCTACCGAAGTGTTTCGAAAATTTGTAATCACATTTTGGTTGAATTGTGACGAAAATTGGACGTCAAATGTACAATTAGAGGGTTTGCCTTGGTTTTCCGGACCGTAGAAACTGAAGATAGAGGTAGCACTACGTGGCAATGTTTTGCCCAAGTACGTTATGATTGAAATATTATTGAAAAATATTACATTTATCCCAAGGTATTGTATGTTGGTATAGGGCAATATAACAATTTTGATTATATCTGAGATTTGCAACCAGATAAATCGAAGACCGGTATATGTAGAAAACTATTGATCAAGGTGTTCTAATAATACATGATGGCACCCCATTGCATGTTCAGAATTTTGAATTGAAGCACAAAATAAATAACTCATTTTATCACGAACCTTATTAAAAATGCTATTCACATTCGAGTAACTTGAATTCTGCATTATAGGAATGCCATACAAAAATTTGTGAGGAGCCATATATACTTCACTTCCTTGCGTGTGGTTTATTGCAGAGAATCTCAAATTTGGAAAAAGTATAATTTCGTAAAGTTTTGTAAAGTGTCAACACGCGAGTTTGTGGTAATCTTCAACACATTTGACAGAACATACGATTTTGTTTCGGCACGGTACAGTACGGTGAATATCAATTTTCGGGCGACGTCCGTGTTGAAAAACACGTCGCTTGCCTAATTTAAGCTCACTAATGCTCAATTACTTACTGTTCCTTGACAGATGTGTTCGCATGTCAGTAAACTTTTACAAGGATGCGGGCACTCGGTCTTTGCAGGATCAACATGACATCGAGTTTTGCATGTATGGTGGCATGGAGACCAACGTTTGAGAACCTCCTCTATGCATTTTCTTGCGCAAGGTTCTCCACATTTATTTGGACATGCATGACCACAACGAAGCTTCTTTGGACATGGCTTGGTACACTGAAAAGTGGAGGGATCCTGATGAAAGGGCATGGCGAGAACATGTCGGCAACGGGGGACAACCTTGAAAGTCTCATCCATACATTTATTGCACTCCTGGTAGCAACGACGTTTACACCGATGACCACGTTCGCATTTTTTTGGACATGGTTTCCTGCAGACGTATTCTTCGTGATTAGGATCAGTTGGATGACACAGCTGCTCGCATCTATGACCACAAACCAGTCTTGTTCCACAGAGGACGTTGCAGCCACCGTTCGGCGCTTTGTTGAAATCATAGTCGTTACTAACATGGGTGATTGTTGTCGGATAATTTTGACATGCCAGTGGTAGGGATTTTCCAACACAACCCCTTTGTTCCATATCATCTAAAATTTTTGACCAAACATCATTTGCTGCTCTCATCAAGGTTAAATTCCCAATACAGAAGAAACCTTTCTTTGCTCGCGACAA
>CACRXK020007003.1:0-23806 GCA_902702795.2 Paramuricea clavata | reverse complement strand
TTTTTGAAATCTAAATTTTAGTCAAAAGGTGAAAGGTCCATTAAATCACTAGTTTTCGAATCTGCATGCGTGTCTGGTATCTGAATTAGCATGTGTGGTTTTAATTCGTAGTTTTCATTTTTTCACCAAACATAACAAAGTAAAATACTGTTTATTACAGTAGTTCATGCTCTTAGTTTATTTGCATTTGTTGCTTGCCAGAGCCTTTTTTAAGAATTTGTCTGTGGGACATGGCCGAATTTTGAGGTGCACACATCCCCCTGAGATTACCTTCATTACTACATACAGTTTGTACACTGCATGCATATGTCACGTTGTTGACTTTGGCCCATTCTAAGTCCTAACATTCCATGGGGGTTGGGAGCTTGACTGCTGCACCTTCCCTAAATTTCCATCAGAATCGGGCCTTGCCACAGGGAGAGAGCAATCTACAAAAAGGGATCACACTATTGTGTGTAATAGTAGGGGGCGTTTGGGGTTTTATATTTTTCACCCCTAGGACTACATTTCGTGCATTTTCTGAACAGATTTTTGGATGCACAGCATTACATACTGTAGATATATTCTCATAAAATCTTCTGTTAAGTACTTCCTTAATTGGATGTTTATGTAAATACCACAACTCGGTCTGGGATATGCTATCCAATGACTCATTGAGGCACGGGTTATGTATTCAGGACACAATGTTTAGCATTTAAAAAAAAGATATTGAATTATTTGAAGATAAATACAGGACATAAGATTCACAAAGCAAATGTCAGTTACTGGAATATCAAACGTCCCTTCCAAATTCCATTTTTTGTTTTTCTTATATTTTATTTAAGATTTATTAAAAAGACCAATTTAGCAGTCAAGGACTGAATTACATCGGTTTACAAGATTAAAAGGACAAAATACAATTAGATTAAGAATTATTATAGTAATAATTACATGGTTGATTATATTAAGTTTTACTAATGTTAAAAGCATTACTTCTAGCAATTATGAAACTATTTGCATATCTATTAGTTCTACACCTAGGTATTGATAGTTTGTTATTACCACCACAAAGGGAATATTCTGTATCCCGATTGGAAGGGACAAGGGAATGTAACTTATGTGCTTCGTCAGTACGCATTCGTTCAAAAAATCTCTCAAAAAAGGCCCTGTTAATGCTTGCAAACACTCCAAACAGTACTATCGTTAGTATTGTCTAACATATCCATGCACTATACATCTATATGTCTATTCCACTTATCTGAAATTTGTACTTACCTCATGGTCCATTTACATTATCTTACCAATATATGTTATCTTTTTATTAATTGCCAATGTGCGATCATATATATAATATAGGTGATATGACTCATATGGTGATATGGAAGGCATACACCTAATCAATGTTTGTTTAACTATTGTAAACTCATACGGTGTGTTCTTCAGTATTGGAATAGACTGTTATATTATTTTTATTTGTCAAGTACCTTCAAACGACTATATAAAAGCTGTAAACTTGATTTGTTGGGTCAACAACCAGGTGATGGTAAGGACGGTAATTCGGTTATTAAAGTTCTGTCAATTCGACAGTAACCAGGTGGAGGCAAGGACGATATTTCAGTTATTAAATGTATATAAACAGCAACCACTAATCAGGTGGTGGCTAGGAAGGTATTTCAGTTATATTGTATATTGAAGATAGGTAATTGTAAATTGGTAATTTAATATATTTATCTATAAGGCCCCCTATAAGGTGGCCCCTACCTACTTTCGTACTTTGGCTCCTAATAGCGACAATAATACAATATGACAGCCACTATATTGGCCCCTATTAAATATGGCCAATATATATACGGCTCCCATATATAGGCCCCTATATGACGACCCCTGTATTGGCCCCTATAAATAGCGACAATATGACGGCTCCCTGCTCTCCAGTGACACTATCACAAATCGTGTTTGGACCAATTTTGGAAGCAAAATGCTTCAGACAAAGCAGCCTTTCCTGTTATATATTTTGTTCTCCATGCTCATATCCTTTTCACCAAACTGCACGAATTCTCGCGGCTCAACTCTGCTGTACTTTTGTGCCTTGCCCGAGACATCTGAGCTTTGGCATTGTACAACTATTTCTTCAATTTTTCCCTCTTTCAATCATTTTTCTTGCTCTTTTTTGCTTCATTTCGTCTCGTCTCGAGAATTCTGCCATTTTGAAAACATGTGAGTTTATAGTGCTTCCACTCTGCTGAAGCAAAATATCCTCTTTTCCGACCGCAATGCATATTGGTCAGTGGTGTTTTTAAATTCAATTTATATTACTTTTCCGAAAAAAATTCTTATGGCAGCGATAGGCCAGTGGTGTTTTTAAATTCAATTTACTTTTCCGAAAAAAATTCTTATGGCAGCGATAGGCCAAAAGGTAATTTTCATTTTGTTTTCATTTGTTTTTAATATCGTTTCATTTTGTTTTTACATTGATTGTTTTTAAATAAAATTATTTTTAAAATAATGGTGTTTTTAAATTCAATTTACTTTTCCGAAAAAAATTCTTATGGCAGCGATAGGCCATAGGTAATTTTCATTTTGTTTTCATTTGTTTTTAATATCGTTTCATTTTGTTTTTACATTGATTGTTTTTAAATAAAATTATTTTTAAAATAAAAAAAAAAAAATAAAATAAAAAAAATAAAAAATTTAAAAAATAAATAAATAAAAATAAATAAAAATTTTATGAATTTTCTTATGGCAGCGATAGGCCACCATACACTACCATCCTCGTGTTCACTACTGTGTTTTGACACCTTTAGATTACGTAATGTGAGATGGACGACATACTTCGTGTCAGCTGTACTGATGTGGACAGTTATGGTCAAGAAGATTCCTTCAATTCGCTCTCTGTGGTATTCATGTCTGGATTATGCGATGAAAATGTTTGGATATATCACGGCGTTCGAAAAGCTTAGTTTGAAATTCTAGGTTGAAAGGACATCAGACATTGGAAATTTATTGTGTAGTTTGATAGAATTCGTATGAAACCCACTCGTCTCTAAATCATTTAGAAATCTTTGTACATTACTACTCCGAGGTAGATATGAAACCTCCTTGGACCTCAATGATAAGAATGTCTATTAGCAGTTAAAATAAGGCATCCGGATAGGATTTTATGCTGATTTGGTTAGAAACAACTCTTAAAACTGTATTATTACGCATTACCTGTACAATGTCCGTTTTTTGACTGCTGGCCTACAATTTATGATATCGCGTAATTATGGCCTCACACCTGCATATATAACAATTCTCTGCATTACGTAAGACGTCGTCTCTGCGGAGTATTATCGGCGCATCTCCAGCAAAAGCCAGCTTGTTTACACGAAGAAAAAAGTCATAGCAAGATTTGCAAATTGGATAAAACAACCTCGGCTTTCCTCAGCTTTGATATTATTCTCGATGCCTAATACACTACGCATTAATTATTAAATATAGTTTGTTTTACACAATTTCGATATCTTCGTTTTTGAGGTATTTCAGTTTGTAAATCATGACGTTCCACACATTCGTAAATCCAAAAAAATTCAGGTCAAAAGTAAATATGTAATCACGAGTATTTGAAACAGTAAAGTTGGAAAAATATAATAATTTCGGTCGTGAAGATTATTAACCTAGCTTTCAATTACATAATTTTCTCTACATATCAAAATAACATAAAATATTTCAAAAACATAAGATATCAAAAATGTGTGAAGTTACTTATTTGCAGTTCGAAGAGTTATTTCTAACTAGATACACTGTGCTAAAATTTGTCGTGTTAAGAATCGTACGTGAGGCATGACTATAGTATTAATTAAGACGTGGTATTATAGATTCCTAGAGTTTGAAAAACAATCCAGTAAAAGACTTTCCAGAACTTATAGAAATAGAGAATTATATGTATTGCAGATTATGCTGGACAAAAAATAGATTTTCGCCAAATAATAACGTACTCAAAAGTGTGCTTGCTTGAATCGGCTTTTACATGCTCGAGCATATGTGGAGTGTATTGATCAGCTATACTCAAAGCACAAACCACACACATGGAACACCTGTTCTGATATATAGGCCCAGATTTCCTGACCTAGGCCAGGCCAAAGTTCGTTTACACTACAAAAATCTAGTCCAAAGGTAGGCCTAGGCCAGGCTTAGGCTCGTAGTGTAAACATGGCTAAAGTTTGGTTAACTTGACTTCTATAAAAAGAAACTTTGAAAATTAAAAAATGGATTTAACAGGATAGAAATACCAATGAAAAGAATTAAGAAATAACTTCGGATAAATAAATACAGATAATTGAGACAATCGGCAAGATAAATATAAGGATATTTTAGGGTTGAAAAGGATGGTTAATGTATGGAACAGGGTTATAGTAGTGCGGGGAGGGAGGGCTTGGGGGGCTGAGCCCCTCCTGTCAAAATTTAATGTCGATTTGCAGGCCGAGCCCCAAATATTTTTGCAGATTGCATAATCATGACCTGGAAAGTTCTTAGCAAATAATTTGCAACTGCAGTGTGGGAATGCTTCAATAATTGATATTTATGTGGCTCCAATGTGAAATAATTTCACCATATAATCATTTTTCAAAAGAAAACTAAATGAAGAATTGCTAGAGCCAAGAATAAATACTGTGTTCATCATGTTGTCACCATCCACGCCTTGTCACTCCCACGCCCCCTCCTCTTTTTTGAGAACCCCCCTTGTTAGCGTTTCATGACTACAACACTGGTATGATGGCCGATTGCATCTTAATTATATATGTCAAGGGAAAAGCCTGGGAACAAGGTTATGAATGTACTTTCAAGATCATGCCTTTCATAAATGTACTTTATGTACTTCATTGTAACGACAAAGTACACCTTGAGTCTTAAGTTTGTACCAGCTCAGTCTGGTACCATTAAAAATCTTCAGCTATCACTCCTGTGTTACAGATCTGCAAACAAGTTGTAACAAAATGATGGTCAAGCCGATAACAGGATGTGTTTGTACTGTTTGTCCCCAGTTGTTACGAGGTTGATGATGGTAACATACTTGCTACAAGCAGGGCCGCCCAGAGGTTGGCGGGGGCCCGGGGCAAATTATTTTTAGGGGCCCCTATCTAAAAAAATTTTCCGGAAAAATTTTCCGGATAACAACCCCCCCCCCCCGTCGCCAAAAAATTTTCGGTCAGTGTACCATTTTAGGAGTACAAAATTTTTTCCGGAGTACAAAATTTTGCCGGAGGAGTACGTTGCAAATGCTTTCGAGGGACTTTATCTCATTTTTTTATGCCAAAATTCGGTACTGAGCACAAGACAACAGATATCTTGTCCTTTGCGCGGAAATATTTAACACACAAAAAAGGCTGGGGCCCTCCAAAAAATTTTCAGAGGCCCCCAGCAACTCGGGGCCCGGGGCAATTTGCCCCCTTTGCCCCTCTGGGCGGCCCTGGCTACAAGTTGTTCCAACAAGACTAATGCATGCTGGCTTGTTCTTAACAAGTTGCTACAAGCTTGTTGTCATCAAGCAGACAATATCAGACTTGTTCGAATAACTTGCTGCGAATCTGTTAATGGCCTCACTAGCCTTCTTACAAGCAGCAAATTAACATAAGAGACACCTCAATCATGGCAGCCAATGGTACCCTACTTCCAAGTGACGCATGATTTATCCCACCTAGTCATTTGGCAACAAAATTTCCAACTGATCGGGAATTTCTTGCATTGTAACAATCCATAAAAAATCCATAATTTTCCCCCGCTCTTTTCTTGATTGATTTTCTATAAATTAGTAGATAATTTTTCGGTAATCAATATCTTAATTTGGATTTACCCCTCGAGCAAGCCAATTGGTTAATTGTTAAATTTAGATTACAAATTGTAATTTTTCGGTGGTTTTGTAGGTACAACATAATCTTCGCCTTGTAATGTTTTGGTCGGACTTAATAAGGGGACTTGTGTTCTGTAATTCTGTTGTCCTTGACTATCTACCATTCAGTTATGGAGCTTTCTCATTTCTTTTCCATTTATTGCTGTATCTTTGACATTTGGTATATAATAATTTAATAATACAGTATTGACTGGGACCTCCAGAAATTTGGAAACAGCATTTTCCTGGGGGAACATGCTCCCGGACCCCCCTAACCACTCTCGCGCCTTCTCTGTTCGCTTTGCCCCTCAAAAAATAGGGCTCTGGCTATGTCACTGTGGGTGAGACACCTTAATATCCCACATACAATGCAGTCAACAAACATATGGTTTAAATTTACTTTTTTCTTGATTCATGGGAACGAGGCTCCCAGGCCAAGGAAATTTTCATGATATAATTTTCGAAAAGGTGTATTTTTAATGTGAGGAACTGAGTATGTTTTGTTTTGGAACTGAGTATGTTTTGTCTGAAATCTGCAGTCCCTGAAATGCGATTTCAAGCATTTTTGGAGTGAAATTTTGCAGAATTCCGAATATTATAAAGTACATCAAAAGGCATGATTTTAAGGCTATAATCTACGATTAAAAGGCTCAAAATATATTGGCGATTGGTATAGCCTGAATTTAAGCCGGTCATGCACTCAAAATCGTTGTCGCGATCCAAAAATTGGTCCAAGAATTCGCAAATATAAGAATTCAAAAATGTCGGTTAACAAATTTCGAGAAACAACAATTACTAGCTTACCTTTCTTATAATTTTTTGGCTCTTTTGGCAGTTGACGAATAGTATCTTTTGACGATATTAAAGGTGATCTACAGTCCGATCTGCGCATGTGCACAAATGAGCCCACTTTTTATGATACAAACAGTTTAACTATGTTTTGAGTTCTTGAAAAGCCTGATTGTTGTTTCTTGATCATTTATTATACTCTAGAAGCTTGAAAATATAAATAGTTGTCGAATAAAGCTCAATATTTTGGACACAAAAATGTAAACAAAGGCTTTGTTTACATACGGACTGTAGATCACCTTTAATATCTTTTGATGGTTATCGAAGTAAATAAATAAATAAATTCCCGGAAGTTCCAAGCAATATTCGCAATATGATTTTTTTCTTTGCTGGTGTTGTGCACTCAGGTGAATATATGATGTTTGTGATGTTACTCTGAGTGTATATCCACACCGGACGAGCTTGAAAAATGACAATATATACCAATGTAATCTAGTAATATGATTTTTCAACTCGAACCGTCCTGACCGCGTAGCTCAGTTGGCAGAGCATTGGGCTAGTATTCCAAAGGCCGTAGGTTCGATTCCCACCGTGGCCGGGCATATTTTTCAAGCTCGTCCGGTGTGGATATATACTCAGAGTAACACCACAAACATCATATTCACCTGAGTACACAACACCAACAAAGAAAAAATCATATTACTAGATTACACTGGTATAGAAGGAACTAGATTCTGTTCCGAAATATCACTCACTCGAACCGTCCTGACCGCGTAGCTCAGTTGGCAGAGCATTGGGCTAGTATTCCAAAGGTCGTAAGCTCGTCCGGTGTGGATATACACTCAGAGTAACATCACAAACATAATATTCGCAATATTTAACATACTAATTCTTCTTATTGGTCCGCTACTTAACCAATCAAAAACAATCTTATTGAAGCTCGCTCCCAGAGGCTGCTCCATTTACTGTTCGGAGTACTCCGGATTTTCGGAACACTAATTAAATCGAACCAACAATGGTCACATGACTGTTCTGACGGTCACATGACTGTTCTGGCTGCCCCTACTTTTGAGTAGGAGCAGTCAGAACAGTCATGTGACCGTTTTCGGTTCGATTCAATTAGTGTTTCGAAAATCTGGAGTACTCCGAACAGTAAATGGAGCAGCCTCCCAGAGGAGGTTGGACAGCCAATTAGGCGAACACCTCGACCAATCAGATTGCGCCATTTTCCTGATGCTCGCACGAAGCCGTTTGGCATCGAAAATGTCTCGCGATGTAATTTAATGACAAAAATCTCAAATCTCCATGGTTCGATTTCGCTATTTTTTTCACGATTAGTTAAATAAAAGTATAATCTTTAATTCTATCCAGCCGGCCCCCCTCGGCCTCTCAACCGTTTTCGAGATATTCACCGTTGAATACAGTCCTTTGTAAAATATGCTGCCTTGTCACTCAGATCGATAATGAGCTGCTATTACTAGCTTTTTTCTAAAGAAATTTGATATACTATAGAAGTTTCGATATATTATGGATTTATATATATTGGTTAAAGTATGTAAATAATTAAAGCACTTCTGTAACAATATTTTATTGGTGAAATTCATTGTTTGGCTGATGTTTTAGATTTGAGATTCGTGATTTTGGCTAGTGGATTCTATTTTTGTCAATGATTTCGTCTGCAAGAATTAAGCATCATCATTAAATTTGGAGTTCTAAACTTGTTCACCTCTCTGGTAATGTTACTGATATGATGACTTGACATCATGACTTCTGGATTTTCAAAACTAACCCAGCGACAACAAGAACAACTACTCATCCACCTGTTTCAAAAATGGCTGGTAAAACTTAACCCTGGTTTAGATGCTAAATTTGTCCCTCATCCTAATTGTTGCCAAGGCTATGTCTGTACTTCATGCTGGTAAAAAAGACAATCTGATTTATAACGCTGCTCGATGCTTTGGAGAACAACGCCATGGAGATGTTGGTCCTATAATGCCATTGGGTAGAATGCCCTTTATAGCAGTGAAGGCCCACTTGCTGTGCTGACTGGTTATATTACTACCTTAAAAAATAAGCAGAAACTCGACGTTTCGAGCGAAGGCCTAACTCTTGACGAAGGGCCTTCGCTCGAAACGTCGAGTTTCTGCTTATTTTTTAAGGTAGTAATATAACCACTCAGCACAGCATTTCTACATTGGTACTACCTACACTGGTACAGACAGTTTTAGTATATATAAGGCCCACTTGGCCTTTTTTAACAGTATTTTGTATAAATGCTGTTACACAACTAATTCAGATAAAGTTTGGGAAATGGTGGTTCTTATGCACCTATCAATGTTAAGCCCCAGAGAGGAGGGTCAGACATATGTGGGGCATTTGATTTTTTTGATCAAATTTTCAATCAAATACCCCACTGTTGGGCAATAAATATTGGTCAAATACCCCCTACCATTTTGCAATAAATTGCAATAAATACTATATTAATAAAAGTCATTTTGGTTCAAATTGCCCTAACTATGGCTAATCCAAATCCCTAGGGTGGAGATGCAATTAATGATCAAATATACCCCACATATGCCCAACCCCTGTGAGTTAACATTGATAGGTGCATTATATGCAGGTTTTTTTTGTATTCTCATATAATGTACCTTAATTAAAGTATCAGCAGCATGTTATTGTGGGACCTTTGATCAATGTTATTGTATATAAATAGACATATTTTTGTTTTATTGTTGCATTAATTTTAATGACAATTTACTCACAAAGTTGGTCAAGTAAATGTATAAACTATTTATTTATTCATTTAGCAGGGCTTAAAAAATAGGCGTACGGACATACAATTGTACGCCGTAATTAGCTTGGCGGACGCCCAGAATTTCAAATAAGTACGATCGTGTACATGTTCTACAGCAGAGTTGAACCCTTCACTGTAACCCCCTTACTGTTTGCCTTAAATCCTTCTGACAATGAAAAAATATCTTCCTCTAATTTAGTGGAATATCCATCATGAAATTTGCAACTTTAACATGAAACACTGATCTAGATTTGTATACATCGAGTTATACTGCTCGAGTCCCCGACCGCCATCTTTGTTCACATCTTTTAAATCCAGCATTTTTTCAAACGTATTTTTATACTGGATTTTTTTTTCGCGCAAGAAATTTCGCTCGCTTTGGAAAAACATACAACACACACAACACTAACGTAATCCTTGTGCCCCCAAAATTTCCACGCCCCCGTGGAAATCAGCAAATTGCTGTCGGGGCCAGACAAAACCTTGGCTGTTTGATTATCTTTTGTTTGTATAAGAGGCTATAAAATTCTCGTGCTTTTAGAAAACGCATGCGAAACGTTCTATCCTACATGAACATACAGGGCATAAATACAAAAAATAACATGGGTAAACAGGGCTCAAGATTAGCGGTATCCCGATATCCACAGGATACCAGATTTCAATTTTGGATACTAGATATCATAGGTTTAGTATCCAGACAGGATACTAAAATAAAAACCCCAAAATATTGGCAAAGTTTGTACATCGCAGCGAAATGTTCGTCAAAATAATGTTTTTTGTTGTTGTTTGTCACACGAAAATGGAATGAACCTGAGCACAAGGTTAATTTCTGCCTCTCGATTTTCGGCAGTGATTGCTCAGAGCATAACCAATGATTACGCGCAATTTCCTGTCGCCATCGCAACGTAATGAAATTTGACTTGTGTTTCTATATATGCCTATGGTTTTTCCCTGCAAGCACGAGATAAAAATCATATGATACCACTTATCGAAATACCTACTACCCAAATCTGGGATACTAAATTTCAAATAGGGATACTAGATTTCAAGACCCTAGTATCCACTTGGATACCAGTTAAAAATTCAAATCTTGAGCCCTGGGGAAAACAAGTATACAAAATCGTACGTCAACATCGATTAAACGTACGTCAATTTAGTACAGAGCGTACAACCTCGTACGGCATTTTTAATTTTTTTTTAAGTCCTGTTTAGTACAGCACATGTTACAATTATGTACTTAATTGCACGAGTGTGCATGACAGACATTGTTTTAATTGCACCTACTTGTGATTAACCTAGTTTTCGTTTAATTTAAAAATGCTGAAAAAAAATCTATAAAGTTAGCCAATTGAAATAACAGCATTTCTATAACTTGCTAAACCTAGTCAGTTGCTATTATATCACAAACATCTGTCAACGTACACTCATGCTCTTCCTTACCACTTTAGTCTCCCACTCACCACGTCAATTTATGAAATTTTTGGATAAAATCCTATTTTAAAAAACTCAACCTATACTTGATATGCTGAACATAGACCTCTAAGATATCTGGGTGCAAATACTTGCATACTTCAGAAGCAATATAACCAACATGTGTCCATCCTGTTCCATAGTCTAGATCAATTGCACTTGGGTCCATTGAATTCAATTGCTCTGGCCAATGAAGAGCAAGGTATGCCTGTTCCAAAATGATGTTGGTAGTTTTTCTCATGAGCAGCACCGGTGCACTTGAATGGTACAGCATGGGTGATTTCGTCCTCGTCACTTTCATCCTCATCACTTAACTGGTCACCACTTTCTGCCCTATCACCTTAATCACCACTTCCTGCCCTTTCACCTTCATTACCTGACCAGGTTCAAGACCAGCCAACCACTCAATTAGATCTCTTTCTACAAAATCATCACAAGAAAATTTTTATTTTATTATTTTATACATACACTGTAATCTCTAAAATTAGCAATCTAATGCAAAAGTGTGTCACTATTTACAGTAATATTAGAACAACACACAAATAAGGCAATTAATGTTATTTACAGATGAAAATTGAAAAATATGTAACTACTGTATGCACATATATGTAAAAATCTATCCACAACTAAATACAAACAGGCATCATACTTCAGTAAAAATTTATTAAACAATTTGTTTAACTCAAAACATGTACATAATATTACGCTATAATTAATTTGTACAGTGTATTTATGAAATTACAGTACAGTACAAGAATAAAAACAACAAAGCGGAAATTTGACTAAATAACAAGATAACTGTAATGCATTGTAGTATACCAACCTTAAATACTGCGCTTGTTTTCACTTTTCATGTTGATGATACACGGAGATTTAACATCATCCAACTTAATAGAAAGAAGAGCCTTGCTATTGGGAATATTTATATAAACACAATTCCTTCGCTCAGACGGATTATTTATAAACTAAACTAAAATGACAACACGTCCCATGCAATTTAAAAAGGTAAACTTGCTATAGTAAAACACAAGTCATAATGAGGATCGCAACAATACAGCAATATGCTGTTTTCACAGAGTATCTTACACTTTTGTCGTTCGAAAGCTTCCATATTGGTTTAGTCAGAGAGATGTTCACTCCTCGACAGTCAACAGTCAATGGAAGTCACGCGTGGAATTAGGCGCTCAATACCCATGATGCTTTGCGGCCTGCTGTCCAACCTCCTCTGGCTCGCTCCTGGCTAGCCTGCATGGCAGGCGGTACTAGGAAATACCGCCTGCCGCAAAACTGGGTGTAAATGAACTACCGCCCCTGAAGCATCAACGCTATTTATAGATGTTATTAATTAAGTAAATATTCAAAATTAGCCACTCCCAAGTTGCTCCCAAGTCCTAGCCTGCGAGCAGGCTCTCTGGGGAAAGAGAGCCTGCAAGGATCCCTTTGATGATTCGGTGCATGCGTCCAATATTTGGACGCAGTGCTCTGATTGGTTGATAACTGATTCATATGAAGTGATTGACAAGCTTTCATAAACTTGCACTTCCCGTTTGTAAAACCGAGCAACGCAAAGCTTCGGAATTGCGGCAATGTAGAGATAAAAGTGTCATGTATTTTGATCCTGGTTGACTTTTTACTGTAAATTAATATAGTATTCATATAAAGACGAATACTAAAAGCTTGCATGCTTTATTGTGTCCTTGGCTTGTCTGACTCCTAAGCTAAGAATAATTCTTGAGAAAGACTGCACAAATTCGCAAACCGAAACCTAGGGACAAGGCATTATATCGCTTCTCTTTTATGAAACAATATTGGGAATTCTGATAATATTCAGTGCATATTGTGTGTATTAAGCTTGTTTTACAATGTTATACTGACTATTTAATATTTAGACGACGCTCTTCCGATCTGTTAAAATGTACAGTAATTTACTCGTCACTTTGTTTACAATAATTATCACATGCATGTTTACTGCAATTCCACTTTTTGTTGCAAAATTTGAACTATAAACATATTATTAAATTATGTCCAATGTCCATGGTATATCATATATGTCTATGTCTCACCAAAGCCATAAATTTCAGTAAGTTATATTATTACTATATATATAGACTGTATACAGTGTATATTATATATTGCAGCACGAAGCAATTCCAAATAACTGAATTAGTTAGCGGGTAATATACAACTTTAAACTTACTGTGCCTACAGGAGAAACACATGCAGATTGTAATAAAAAGTACAACTTGATATATTACTCTGTAAAACCTCGAGCCGTTTTAACTTTTTTAGTATGCCACAGTGGCGGTCTGTATACGAAACTATTAACGAATTTGAAACGAATCGGTTTATGTTTACAATATCGTAGTGTATTCCGGTCTGCGCTGATTGGTTGTTATTAATTGACCTGTGACATCATAATTGAAGGGTGGCACGCAATCATCATAGGGATCCTTGCAGGCTCTCTTTCCCCAGAGAGCCTGCTCGCAGGCTACCCAAGTCCCAACTGCCTAACATAAAAACATAAAATAAATTCCTTGATTCTCATCACCGCCCGACTGAACTGTTTTAAAATCCTCGTGAAAGTGTTTTATATTTCGTTATACAATATAAATGTACCGCCCGACAAAATAATTCAAGACAGTTAATTTTTTTATATTTTATATAGGGTTTTTATTGCCATTTTAAACTTCCAATTTGAAACAAACAGAATTTTGAATGAAATTTCAATTGTATTTTAAAGAAACTCAGTCATTTTGTCATTGTTCGTGGAGATACGAACTATACTATTGATATATAAATTATATAAATATAAAATATAAAAAATAAATCTCCCACTGTCTTCGACATTTCAAAGTGTAGACTGTGTCTAGTGATGAGAATCAAGGAATTTATTCTATGTGTTAATATAAACCAAGCCCGTTTAGCTGCCTTAAAACGGTGGTAATAAGCTCAAAATACAAAGCATGCAAGTCTATACTATAGACTCATCATCAGTCAACAACCAAACTGAAAGTTTTGAACCTTATAGAACGATAGTTTTTATTTGTTTACAACTATACATATTCAACGGGTATATAAGAGTTTAACTGTTATTTGATAATTACTGCATCAACCGGCCCCTTGTTTATACTTTGGAGGTTCGTATATATTAATATCTATCAAGTATCTTTGGTTCAGAACATGACTGAAGGCCTATATGGAAATCCCACAGTTCGATTCAGTGAAGAAATATCTCCTAATTTCTATCGATAGTTTTAGTAAAATGTCAACATTATTGCGATTTATGGCCTTTGAAAGTCAAGCGAGATAGTATATTATCAAATTAATACGCATGTATAAATTGTCTGAACGAAAATATAGACTAGCCCATACCTTTCGCCGATCATAACTTCGGCCCCTTCGGACGTATCTTCTTTGTTAAATATTCTTGTTCGAATCTCTATCAATAACACTATTTAGAGTGTTATTTTTCAGCTTGTATCTTTTAATTTGCTTCTTTTATTATGTTATTCCATTTCTGGTCTGACTTGACGTGAACTAATTTCAAAACGCAGAGTTTCAAAACGTCAAAACATTTGGTTAATGATTAACATTTAACCGAATTTAGCCGTTGATTGACAACTACATAAAAATACTAACCAATCCGTTTTTCCCGTTCACCAGCGGACGGGTAATTCAAAAACCCCTAGTTTTGCGGCAGACGGTATTTCCTTTGCTTCCCTAATTTTCGCTGCCCGTAGAAATACCGCCTGCCATGCAGGCTAGCTCCTGGCCTGCCTCCTCCGCAGGCCCTCGTTGCGTCATGGGAAGGTCACGTGACCTTCCCATGACACAACGAGGGCCTGCGGCTCCTGTCCTGGCCTTAGCAGAAAAAAGAAAAATGGCGCCATTTTGGGAATTGGCCTCTATTTCGAGACTCTATTCATTCTAATTGGCTCTTAAAAGTTGTTTTTAAACTGTAAGTGCTCTTGAAACGTTATATAATTAATTTATTGAATACACACATTAACATGATTGAGAAATAATATGGTAAAATGTAAGACGATAACTCAACAACATGATGTTTGTTTTGTGATGAAATATTTCAAAAAATTTGTGTGTATTTATAAAATATGACTCAATATGAAATAAGATTCATTTGTCATACATCAAATCGTGCATGTGTTGTACGTTAAGTTATGTTACAAGTTATTTTTTACAGTGTTTGCCAGATGAAATTTGAAAATGTTAAAAAAATACACGAATTGAAAAAGGGGTTTTACCAATTTACCTTGCCTCTGCAGCTTTCATTGGTTATTAAATTAATGGTTAAATTATGGCTGGCTGCATGCATCAGGAAATGATGGGGGGGGGGGGTCAGGAAGTGATGGGGGGGGGGCGGTGCTTGCACTCAAATAATACCTTTTGAGGATAAATTTCAATTTTATTGCCCTCCCCAGGAGCTGTGGTCTGTGTGGTGTATGTCCAACCCAGGTAGAAACCATCAACTCGGTAGAAACCCCAGTATATCACCTGATCACCATTTAACTTGTTCTTAACGTTGAGCACCACAGAAAAAAATTATAATAAATATATAATTAATTTGTTTGTAAAACATTTGCAACAAAATTTTAAGGAAAATTATGAAACAATAAAACTTTGTTCACTATCTGGCAATTTTGTATCAAGTTCATTGTGTTTTACATCAAGTATTACATCATGTTTTAAGAATTAAGTTTTGCATAATTTATACATGTGTGGTTAACTTTTGTATTAGGGAGAGAATATATTTTGATCAGTTCATGGACCAGGCTCCACCACCAGGGGAGGGGGAATAAAAATTTTGCAAATTGTGTCACAGGAGGGGGGGGGGGGGATAAACTGACAAGAAATCAAGATATAGTAGCTGTTATACTAGATATTTTATTCCAAACATACAAGAATATTTAAATGTTTTCCTTTTATTATTTATTAATCAGTACAAAAATGTTAATAACAATGGAAGAACAGCAGAGTGTCCTTGTCAAATATTGGAAGATTATTAATTTAGCAAGTATTAGCGTACATGTTGCGTGTTATGTACATGGTAGCTAGAATATAAACCAATTTGATAGAACTCATGTACAGGATATTGAGAAGTTGTTTGCTATTATTGGCCAAAAGATAGAAGCACTCACAAAATTCTCTCATGACAACTACTACCCGAGTTGAGTACAGTTTCCTTTAGTGAATACTGGGTTTGAGATGGGCAAGAGGACATCAGATACAAAGATGACCAAATTTGTTATGGTAAGAATAAAGTTTCATACCCCTCAGTTAAACCCTTACCAAAATATAATGTATATTTCATGTTAATGAGTTAACTAATGTCCCGTACACAACAGCAAGGCTCTATATAGCCAAAGAGCCATACGATACTTTCCAGAAGGGTGTATTTTGTGACAATTATGCATACCAATTACCAACCATGCATATTTTTAAATTTGGCATGGTAGCATTGCCATTAAGTAGTTCTAAAGCATAACATGTCAGTCACAAAAACGAGGCTCTATGACCATGACATACTTTCTGGAAGCGTGTTAGCGTGTATTGGTTGTTATGTGAATTGTTAAGAATTTGGTAATACTATCGGTACTTTTCGGTATTCCTGTGCTTTAACCCATTAAGTTAATTGCATTGAGTCCTAAATTCACCCTACTTTATTATTTTACTCTGTCTAACACTGGTGCTCAATAGGTTAATAGGCATACCTGTATATAGATGGGGAATCTGTCCATTCTCTGATTGTGGAATGAATTAATTCCCAGTTATTATAATGCACACATCATCAAACCCAATTATCACTCCTTTTGGAAGGAATATTGTAAGCAGTTAACTAGGACTCCTTGAAAAGGTTGAAAATGGTCAAATAGACGCTAGAGGGGTGCAGATTTGATTATACCGCTACCTCTCACTGGCTTAATACGCATTTGACCACAGTACTTAATCAGGTTAGACTAAGACAGTAGTTAATTATAGGACTAAATGCATCTGATTGGTTAATGGTAACAGTAGCGGTAGTGGATGTAGTTAGTTTTTGGTTAAAGCTTCACAACTTAAGATAAACTTAAATAGAGCTACAGATTCAACGGACCATTACGAGTGATTGTTTACAATACCAGTGGTTGCCGAACCGATTAATGTAAACATGTTATTCATTAAACATCATTTGCATGCATGCGGAGTCATCACTAAAACATGGCTATACAGATGTTTGTGATGTTACTCTGAGTGTGCATTCACACCGGGCAAGCTGAAAAGTTGTGTTCTTTGTGTTGCCTGACCAACACACAGAAAGTATCATATGGCTACAGAGTTACCGAACCATGGAACGACATTACTTCCATCACTCACTACTTCAAAAATAGTCAACTTCTAATAGCCAGTTAGCCAAATTCAAAACCTTTTGGGGCAGGGTCTGCCTGAGTCGTACACCAGTTGGAGTTCAATTGCATGCAGTATCCATTCCCGTCCCCGGCCTACTAGTTTTGGGTCTCTTGGTGATCCTGAGATCTCCATGCGTACCTAATGAGATTGGCTACTTCCACAAAACTAACCTCTAAATTGCATCCATCAGGGATCCCAACAGTGGAGGGCAGAGTATCAACTCACCTTGGTCCCACAACCTGACTTGGTTTTCACTGGGTTTTCAACCTGACTTGGTGACCGGGTTTTCATTTGAGACGGTACCAAAAATCAATTTTTGGAACAGGACGCTATTAAATTTGCGCATATTAATAACCCTTCCTGATTAAATATAGCTCTGCCAGTTATAGGGGGAGCCTAGTGGGAAATTTGACTTTCCTCTGGATGAGTAAAATTGTCTGGCATTAGACAAAGTCAAGCGCATTTAGGTGCATTGCAACTTAATTATTAACAACTATACAACTGAAGACACATTGGCAGATAGTTTGGTTACTGGTAAGTTGGTTAACTCACTAGTGTGCAAAAATTTCCTCTTGATGAGTAAAACTGTCTTGTGTTAGACAGAGTAGAATTATAATAAAGTCGGCGCATTGCAGCTTAATGGGTTCAGGGCGAAACTACCGGCGGTGGGGTCAGTCTTAATCTCGTCTGGTATATTCCCCCCCCCCCCCTTGCTCACCAACAATTTTGGGAAAAGAAATGGAAAAACAAGCTCCCAGCCGTAATGCCGACGTTTCGCCCCTGAATGGATTAATTGAAAAGAGAGAGCAACAATGTCTAGTTAAATACCTAGTATACCAAATTTTTACTAATTTGCCAAAATGTATTATATGCATTATTATCCACATTTTTAAATCTTATATGGTTATGTGTCTGGCCCGGCCTAAACATGTATATATTCAATCACGTGATATTTTGGCTCGGGGGGGCGGTAATAATTACACTGAGTGTCAACGCATTTTATTCAATTGAAATATATTAAAACAATACAAACTATATACAGTAAGCCGTCTTTTGGCCTTGACACAGACCCTTGACGTGAGCCATGACATTACCAAGTCGAATTTCAGAATTTAGCCCAGAATTATGGTCGTCTATTCTCACTAAAGGAAACCGTACTCTATGCTCTCGCTAGTAGTTGTCATCGCAGACTTTTGGCTTCTACATACTTTTTGGCCATTGATATCAAACAACGTCTCAATACTCTCAATATCTTGTACATATATGAGCCAGACTGGAAAATCGGGCAATGCCGCTTCCGTTTTTTTTGGGGGGGGGGCACTTTTTGCGCCCCTGGATGTTTTTCCCAATTTTTTTGTGCCCGCGGCCCGCAGAATGATTGAATAAATAAGACCAACTCTCCGAGGGCCGAAAAGGCCAAATGCTATAATTTTTAATTGAACAATAAATATATAAACAGTTAAAAGCAATTGTTATAACAAATGTTTTTCTATTTGGTGGACTTTAATAATTCATTAGTTCTGTACTTATGTTGGTTTACCAGTCCGCTTTGACAGTGTGGGTGCATTTTGGTGGTTCCATACTCAACCTGTCGACCACTTGACTGACGTTGTATCGCCTTGCTGCTCTTCTTGTCTCATCTGAAAAAAGTGGCATCTGATGTTTTGCAAGATCAATTTTCTTGCGTCCCTTTGTGTAGAGTTGACCTATTTCTTCCATAGTCTTCGGACACGTAAGAGGGTCCGGCAAGCTCCAATCTACAACAGCCCTCTTCACCAGCATCTCATATTGCCTTGCCCGCCAGCCTTCTTATGTGCCTTCACCAAGCTGTAAAACCCTTCTACTACAGCTTCACACCGTAGCTCCAGCTGCCAAAGCAAAATCCAACACAATACACATTTCAGGCCCAAGCGATTCGTAAATGTATGCATTTCTATAAAATGATGCGACTAAATTATCTTCACACAACCGTGCCTCGATAAAAACACCAGATTCGAAGCCAATTTTAAACCGCGCATCAAATGAGCAGTTATCATGCAACTTTGGTATTTTGGAATTCGCTTATGAGTTTACCGTTACGATCAACGAATAGCTCGTCAAAGCAGTTTCCCAACTCCGTCCAAAAAATCTTCTGTAATGTTGTCTTGAATCTCTTCAGTACCGCATTGCTATCTGTCGGCAGAAGATCCAAATCGTGATTTGAGTCGGCAAGAGCTTGGACATGTGGCAAAGCGCAGACATGCTTGAAGAACTCGTGGAACTCATTGTTGCCGCTTGTTTCCCATTGGATTCGGTCGTCACGCTCTATAACTAGCCTTCCATCCTCAACTTTGTAATTGCACATGTGCCTTGCTATCTTCTCGAAATCAAAGACATTGCACAGCATCTTGACTGAAGTCGGTACAATGTTTGTGAACCGAGCGTGAAGACCAACCCGAAGATCTTTGCAAAGTGTGACAAGATCTTTAACGCAATCTTGTGGAGACCAAGCATCCTAGGTATAAGTAGTCTTCTTCTTGCCGTGTATCATCTCAGTGGTCTGACCAACTACTAACTAGCCGGCTAAAACTGGGTTACCCTAAAACAAATAATTAAGAGTACAATTTTAAAATAGGCATGATACAATTCTAAAGTAGGCATGATACACATGGAAAAAACCCAACACTGCATTTGTCAAGTGTTAAGTAAAATAATTAGATTTAACATTTCCTAATTTCGTGAAACGATCGGGTTTTTCATAGTATAATTACCTGAAAGGCACCATAATCCACTTCATCTTTACCTTCATCATCAGAACTCGTGGGTGGAGTCAATTCTTCCCAGTGCTTAGAAAGCTTCGGCAACTTCTCTTCAGACGGTTTTGCTCCTGTCCACCACTTCAAGGTTTGTTTCCATCACCTTCAAGATCTTGATCACTCTCGAAAACCACGTAACAATCTTCCAAGGTGGAAGATTTACAGCTTGTGTTCTTAGCATCAATGATATGACAGGCTCTAGAACGTCGAATGTTCCACAAAGATCAATAGCGTAGTCCTGTCCACGAACCTAAATCACAGAATTGTAAATTAATTAATACTTTTACAGGAGGTGTCCATCTACCTTTAACGGTGAATATGCTGTACGGTCAAAATAGAGAACAAGTTTATAGATTCGTTGAACAACTTAACTAACTAGTTTTAAATTAAAGAGAAGAATTTAGTTTCCAACTACATATTTATTGCATTAAAGTTCACTCGTTTGCAAGATGTATATATTAAGTTCTATTTTTAGTCTTGGCCTAACCGCTGTTTATGCTAAACAGGCTTCGTAACACCAACCGTTAATTGGCCATTAGCCTGCGAACAAGCTCTCAAGCTGAATTGAGAGCCTGCATCGATGACTAATGAATTTGAATATCTGCCCCATAACTTTCGTTTTTCCAAATATGGAATGTCTATCCTTATATGGTGTTGTTTACAACTTTCGTGCAAACTAAATTTAGGCCGTGCAAACTAAATTTAGACCGTACAGTTTATACGGTTTTTCGAAATATAAGATATTCAAGCAAAAGTTCAAATGTTTTAAATACTGTTTTCTCAAAACAGAACATTTCGTGCTTTGAGGTAAGATGACCAAGACCAATTTGGTCAGTTAATGTGTTTTTTATGCATAGTGCTTCAGCAGTTGACATATATAGAGCTCAGCGGAAACATATAAATTATAGCATCTGACCAATGAGAATTTCGCGTCACGATTTGAGACGCAGATATTCAAATTCATTAGTCATCGATGCAGGCTATATATATAATTATATATAGTAACGCCAGGGACTCGATATTTCTTTTCGATACTTTTCAATGAAAAAAACGTTGATCTTAATAATCGTGTGTTGAGTCTCTTCTATTCAGTCGACTTGAAGGAGGTAACCGGAGTTACTAACTCGGGGAGAAATGACATTAAGAGCTTTAAAATTTGCATGGAACGCGAAATCCATACTACATACTTTGGGAAGACGTTTTTGATGTTCATTGATTTGCGGTACAGTCCGTTTGCACATGTCATCTTTGTTTAAATTTTATGTTTTTATGAAATTTATTGGCTCGCCCAAACGTCTTGCATTGCGAATTGTCACTAATCCAGGACTGCTTGTTTTCAGGTCAGTGACTATCATGGCTAATCGTCATCAGAACCTCGCAAACGACACCACTGATATGGTGAATGGACAAAACGATGCAAATTCCAACAATGCTGAGAACATAGAGTGGACTGGTGGTCATGATGAAGTATTTGATCCAGTAGTGAGTGCAGATTATGAATGTCCCATATGTGTGATGGTATTACGTAATCCAGTCCAAACAACATGTGGACATCGCTTCTGTGTAGCATGCATCAGTGCTAGACCTATGACGTAAGTTTTTGGCTATCTTCGCACGAGAACGGACGAATCGGTCCATTTTATTCTATTCTCGAACCCGTCTGGATCCATGCATCCCATTGAGTTCCGAATTCATCTGCTTGACTGCTTTTATGTGAACGGAGTCTTTGCTTATTCAGTGCATTTTTCAGTGGTGGGGCAAGAAGTGCTTAAGGTCCCTTGGCCCACCCACCCTAGCTAACTCCTGATGCTAGTTCCTTAAACGTTTGCATGGCATTAATAAATAGAATTGTTGCCTTGTGGGTCAAAAGCTTTGCTAAATAGATAAACAGGTTTTTCAGAAACCAAAGCAATTATATATGATGTATAATTATATAACCGGGGCTCTTGTAATGTGCTTATGTCAATCAGGTTCGATCAACCAGAGAAGGTGCGGTGAGGATTTGGTGAACATGCTGTCCGGGGAAAATTTGAAAACTGAGGCTCATAAAATCCATTTCCTGCATGCACTTTCTGGCACTGAATTGAATGAAGAACTTGGACTGAAAAATATGTTCCATAATTGGTTTTGGACCCTGGTGAATTTAATTGCTTGGTGCGGGGTATACGTGGATAAAAAGCTGACTCGCTGACAAGCGTACTCGATCGCGAGAGCGGACTGGCGGACTTGCCGACTGAATTCCTTGTGTATTTTGCTATTCCTTGTGTATTTCTGAATTCCTTGTGTATTTTGCTTGTGTATTTTGCTTGTGTAATGTGCGCTACTATTCGGAGAGTAACGGTTTAACGGTTTAACCCTCACTAAGCAAATTTTAGGGGAAAATCTTTTGTCCATTATATGTTCTAACAAACAAGTGTACTATAAGCTTTTTTTTTCATGACCTACTTTGGACATCGTTGCTTTCGCCAGGCATAGAAGTTGGTTTCGCATCTTAAAGATATATTAGTGAGCTTTCTCGTTTGTTTACGGTAATGTACATCGGTAATGTACATAGTTCACAGGGTTCTCTTTGCAATCAGGTTTTTAAATTACTTAGTAATGAATGTTTAACATGCACCATTGCTTTTAAAGAAGATCCAAGACCATGCATATGTATTAGTTGTGTTAAAT
Source organism: Paramuricea clavata (assembly GCA_902702795.2). Lineage (NCBI taxonomy): Eukaryota > Metazoa > Cnidaria > Anthozoa > Malacalcyonacea > Plexauridae > Paramuricea > Paramuricea clavata. Next base: position 1,035 of record CACRXK020007003.1, on the reverse strand, counting down.
TCTTACTGTATTTTTTACATTTGAGCGTCTTGAATGTTTCCATGCAACACCGTTTTAAGTTATAAAGCATGCATTTACTTTTTCCCCAAATGTGGCAAATCCTAATAACATACGTACATGAACAAAACATTTTTCCCACAATTTTCTTAGCGAAGATTCAACAGTTACTCCCGTAAAGTATCCAAGTGTGCCTCCACGCAAACGCCCTATAGTAAAATGAATGCACAAAGAACATATAGTCTGCCAGGGGCCGCTTGTATATAAAACTCTTAATCACTTTTTTAATCACTATTTTGTAGTTAAATAGTGATTGACTCTCAAATACGCGCTTCTTATTGGATGACGTTTCCACTAACTATAGTTAACTTTAATCACTTTTTTATACAACCGGCCCCAGTTCGCGAGTACACCAATCCACGGCGGGATTCGAACCTACGACCTTTGGAATACTAGCCCAATGCTTTTCCAACTGAGCTACGCGGTCAGGTCGGTTCGAGTATGCGATATATTTCGGAACTGAGTCTAGTTCCTTCGATATGGGCTAGTATTCCAAAGGTCGTAGGTTCGAATCCCGCCGTGGCCAGGCATACTTTTCAAGCCTGCCCGGTGTGGATATACACACAGACTAACATCACACAAACATCTTATTCACCTGAGTACATTGCACTAACACAGCAGATTTCATGATTATTAGATTACACTGATATCGAAGGAACTAGACTCAGTTAAGAAAAATATCGCATACTCGAACCGACCTGACCGCGTAACACGACGCTCTTCCGATCTATTGGGCTAGTATTCCAAAGGTCGTAGGTTCGAATCCCGCCGTGGCCAGGCATATTTTTCAAGCCTGCCCAGTTTGGATATACACACAGAGTAACATCACACAAACATCTTATTCACCTGAGTACATTACACCAACACAGCAGATTTCATGATTATTAGATTACACTGATATCGAAGGAACTAGACTCAGTTAAGAAAAATATCGCATACTCGAATCCCGCCTTGGCCAGGCATATTTTTCAAGCCTGC
>CACRXK020007002.1:0-23807 GCA_902702795.2 Paramuricea clavata | reverse complement strand
GTTTTGAGCAAATTGAAACTACTAACGTGTACAATTCTGATCCACAAATGTCTTTTCCACATTTCTTTACATATCTTTCTTTGAGAACATGCATTGATAAAGCATTTTTTTTTCATGATCCAGAAATGATTTTTAAAAAACGGGGGTCACCGATCTTTTTAGAGAATTGTGGCATTAAAACGTTGGAAAGGCAGGGAACCCTAGCTACACTTTTGTATGCCTTTTTTGAAAACATTGATTTTAACGTAATTCTTTGCACGAATGTAACCAAAGATGTTTTGAAGTAACATAAAATTGTCATAAAATGATATTTTTTAAACGGTACGTATAATGGATGAAATTATAAGTTGTAAGATGTGCGCAGTAAAAGTGCGCAATGCAAAAATGCAAAACAGTTACAAATAAAGTTTCAGGTATATAAATTTATATCTACATGTTTTACAACAAAGTCTTTTAGGTACAGAGCATAATTATTTCGTTCATGAGGCAAAGTAGCTTAACTGATTTTTTAAATTATGTCATTGAGTTGTTAGGGATATTTTTTAAGTGGTTTGGGAAAGAGTTAGACAACATTGAAGAGTCTTGTAGATTGAAATTGTCGAGAATTACTGATGAATCATCGGCCTTAAGTGCATGGTTTGGGATGAAGTTAGACAACATTGCCCCACTACAAAATATTTTGATTTCCCAAACTCAAGTAACTCAGTAGTATCTTTGGGAACTTTTAAATCCGTAATTGATGATCTTGTTGGAACATTATCTTTGTCGTTAACAAGTGCAAAGAGATTGTACAAGTTTGCAGGAGCTTCGTTTTCCAGAAGGGAAAATACCATGATTTTCTTCAGTCATTTTCATCAAGTTATGCAAGGGACCTATATGTATGTATAATCCAAGACTTTGGAATGAATTTATTTAAATACGACCAGTTTTGTTCAGTAAACTTTTCAAACATTGTTAAAATTGTGTACGAAACATTGTGTTTAAACAAAACGTCAAAGCATTTAAATTAGTCTCGGAGAAACGACATCGAATGATACGAATGACTGGTAAGTTGACTAAGTTCAGTCACGGTCATAGATCTCGTTCGCGTCATTGACGTCATTCCTGTCAAGACCTTCACCTAAATTATTGAAGGCCCCTAAATTATAAGGTCTATTAATTATGTAAGAACTAATACTGAATGTTCGGTCATGTGATTATAAAACAATAAAACCTCTCTGTCGTGTCTCGTTTCACGTGATTGCCGAAGCTCAGACTATAAACCTCGACGTGTAAAATGGTTTCTTTCTGAAATTTATGTCGTTACAAATGGCTCGTGCTTTAGAGACCGACCCGATCAATCAACTTGAAGAAAATCTACAATGCACTGTATGTCTGGAAGTACTAACAGACCCCAGAACCCTTTCTTGCTTTCATTCATTCTGTAAAGATTGTTTGGAAGGCGTTGTGCAGACATGTCGTGGCAAAGCACCTCGCGGTCGACTTATTCGAGAGTTTCCATGTCCAAATTGTCGTGCGACATTTATACTTGATCCCGACAAACATGTCGCCGACATGCCACGGAACCATTTCATCTGTAACATGGTAAAAGTAGCGGCCGTACTCGATCGTGGAATCGGTGTTCCTTGTTCACATAACTGTAGTCAAAGCTACTCAGTCGCTCGTTGCGTTACCTGTGAAAAATTCCTGTGCCGAGAATGTCTGACTGGCCACGACAATTATCGAGCCAACAACGGTCATTCTGTTCTAACGATGGAAGAGTTATCAAAGCCAGAGAATCGCAAGAAAATCAACGACAAAATGTGTTGCAATGAACATTCGGGCAAGAAATTAAAAGTTTACTGCGAAACCTGCAACCAACTGATTTGTAAGGACTGTATGGATTTTAAACACATCAAGGAAGGTCATTCATGTTTTCTCGTCAAGGATGTCGCGAAGAACTATAAGAAACTTCTTGCTTCAAATGGCAAAACAATGGAAGACGCTTTAACTGAAGGGAATGTATTTCTTCAACGATTAACGCTGACGACACAACAACTTGATCGCGATGCTGAAAATGCCAAAAATAAAATTGCACAAAGAAAAGAATTCGTGGCGAAGAAAGTCATTGAAATGTTGGATCAAAAAGCTGAGAGTCTTTGTAAAAAAGTAGATGAAATTCACCAAGACAAACGAGCGAATTTGGACAGACAGGCAGAAGAAACAAAGTTATACGTAGAGAACATAAAAACGTCTGTTCAACTTTCGAGAAAGTTGGTTGACCAAGGCACAGAAGAAGAAATAATTTCCTCTCAGAAAATGATGCTGGATAACGCAAATAATCTCCTAACAAAACGCGAAGAGTATTTCAAAGCACCTATACCCGTTGCAAAATTGAACTATACTGCAGCCTGTGCTGGCAAGGAGCCAATAAACGAATAGATCCTGAGAGGACTGGTAAACAGTTTAGGAGAGGTCAATGAAGGGAATAAAGGTAGAGGTAAAAAACAGCACATTATTTATGGAGGGGTGAACTGGGGGACAAGAACAAAAATGAGGAGATTACAGGGCCTTTTTCAAGAAAAGGGCAAAGGCCCCTCGAGCCCCCATGTTCATGTAAATGCTCCCTCCCCACATAGGCGTCGAAAGATCGATAAGTGGGAGGACCATATTCATATATTCGTGTTCTGCATTATTAATTTCTTTTGAAATCGATTGTTTTTAAGGTCTGTGAACACGAGTATATGAATATGGTCCCCCCCCACTTATCGATCTTTCGACACCTATGCCTCCCCAAGAGGGTTTTATTTCATATTATGCATTCCCTCTGCGGTTCTTGCTAAGTATAGACGAAGAGGTCCCTTTTTTTATGCCACCCTCCCCCCCTGACGAATTTTGAAAACAAGATCCGGAAGATTACTATAGTGTTTATAAGTCATGGGGCAAAACGTTTCACAAAAAAATTGAAAAGTACAAAAGTATTATTAATAAAATTTAAAATTATCGTGTTGCCATGGCAAAATGCGAGCCTCAATTCAGTCTTGATCAATTACTAATACTTCATGAGTGACATCTAAATTGTTACTGTAATTTGACTTTTAGGTGCTTAACTTGTAATGCCCATGCAAAACAAGATTTATTCTTTATTTTATTATATGTTCGACAGCCGTAGGTGATACGAACAAGATTGATGAAACAGAACTATATGTCAAACAGCGGAACTCTCAGACAGTAAGTGTATGGTTTATAATGTATGCAAGGTAGCAAAAATGTTCACAATTCGACTTCACTAATCCTTGGTTTTCTGTGCAGACTGTACTCCTGTAGTAATATTGTCTTATAAGAGATCAATTTTACACGACCTTTTGGGAGAACAGTTTGAAAATGATATGACTAAATGATATACTTAACAATTATACCATATGATCGAAATGAGCTGAGCATAATTGAATACTATTATTCTATTAGTATGGAAAGTATAATATAGAGGAAACAATATCATTGTTTTATAATATAGACTATAGTCTACAAATAGCCATTAATTGAAACAATTATAATACCTATATGTTTTTGTTATACAACTCGAAGTGAAAGAAATGGTTTTAGAACCAGTATGTCTTACGGAAAAGCTCAGATCTATTGTACAGATGTTTGGCAGTATAGTAAGTACTTAGTGGCAGCAAATTCATTTGTTTTTCGTTGCAAACGTTTCTGAACAATTTATATTCTCATGCATGAACATGTTTTTTTTCACTGTTGTTTCGGTATTATAATTATTTTAAAAACTTGTATTTAAACTAATTTCTATATGTAACGTATGTAGTTTTTTTTGCCTCCATCTTGTTTTTCGTTACTCGCCGTATATACGGCGAGTAATTCAACCAGTCAGATTGCAGAATAGCCCATACGGTGGATGACCGAAAAATATACTAATACATGAAAAAATTTCTCAATTCTGATTGGCTAAGAACTGTTTAATTTTTTCGAAATACAGTACCTAAAAATCAAATTTTATTGACTATAAGATACAGCCATTTCTAGGTTTGTGTTATTTGCCTCAGCCTTCGAAACTTAATTCAACCAGTCAGATTGCAGAATAGCCCATACGGTGGATGACCGAAAAATATACTAATACATGAAAAAATTTCTCAATTCTGATTGGCTAAGAACTGTTTAATTTTTTCGAAATACAGTACCTAAAAATCAAATTTTATTGACTATAAGATACAGCCATTTCTAGGTTTGTGTTATTTGCCTCAGCCTTCGAAACTTAATTCAACCAGTCAGATTGCAGAATAGCCCATACGGTGGATGACCGAAAAATATACTAATACATGAAAAAATTTCTCAATTCTGATTGGCTAAGAACTGTTTAATTTTTTCGAAATACAGTACCTAAAAATCAAATTTTATTGACTATAAGATACAGCCATTTCTAGGTTTGTGTTATTTGCCTCAGCCTTCGAAACTTAATTCAACCAGTCAGATTGCAGAATAGCCCATACGGTGGATGACCGAAAAATATACTAATACATGAAAAAATTTCTCAATTCTGATTGGCTAAGAACTGTTTAATTTTTTCGAAATACAGTACCTAAAAATCAAATTTTATTGACTATAAGATACAGCCATTTCTAGGTTTGTGTTATTTGCCTCAGCCTTCGAAACTTAATTCAACCAGTCAGATTGCAGAATAGCCCATACGGTGGATGACCGAAAAATATACTAATACATGAAAAAATTTCTCAATTCTGATTGGCTAAGAACTGTTTAATTTTTTCGAAATACAGTACCTAAAAATCAAATTTTATTGACTATAAGATACAGCCATTTCTAGGTTTGTGTTATTTGCCTCAGCCTTCGAAACATAACACAAACCTTGGTCTTAATAATTCCTCATATCCTACTCGACCTCATGCAATAATTGTTTAATATACGACTCGCGCTCATGGTATAATTGTTAAATATACCAAAATGATATACCTAATAAGTTTAAACTAACTAGTTTTTCTTCTGTAGTAACATAGTTATATTAAGAAATTGCCCTTACTTGATCTCTAGGAAGATCAGAGCTGTGACCAATCAAGTGTCCAACTAAGAGCAACTGATCAATCAGCGCGTGTCCTAACTAGACCATCCGACCAATCAGCGCAAAGTAAAGAACCGGACGAATCGTTTTCTATCAGTTCGCTGTTTATTCGCTTCACCATTGCATATCATTATGAAGAGTATCAGAAGCTTGAAAAGGTTTCTCAAGAAATCAGTTTTGAAGTTTCTGAGTCGAAGACTGAGTCGAAGAATTTGAAATTTTTTGCCCGCAAGAATGTGAACAGAGATATATTTTCCAAAACTGTGGATGAGTTCATTGACTTTTATCAATATCAAAACAAAAAAATGCACCAAGAGGTTATGCCAATGTTTCCAAAGAAGAGAAATGATATCATTTTGGAGGCACGTACCAAATTTTCTGTGGTAATCGATTCAGCGCAAGACTCGGATAAAATAACGATCTATGGTGAGAAAGATAACGTTCAAGGGGCATTGGAGTTCTTAAAAAGCAAAGTTGGTGATTTGACAACCAGTGCACCCAGTAGTTTATCCAAAGGGGCGACAGGAGGAAGTTTTTCTAGAGGGACGACAGGTACGTTAGGGAGTAAGGTGACTCAATTCCGAAATGAACTCGAAAAAATTGTTTTTTCCATAATTAAGGTCACTTATCGTTACGGTCGCCTTGTCTTGCAGTCGCCTTGTGTGCGCTGGACGAGCAAACAAGTTTCAACATGTGCTGTAGGTGTCTAGCGTGTGTTTTTAGTCCACTTTGTGCTCTTGGACAAAATAAAAATTAAAATTCTACATTCTTGGTCAGTCCCGCGAATTGAATGGGTCGCTCGTTCCAGGCAAGCAAGGCAAGTTTTAGTGCACTTTACGTCTGACGTAGAGTCATGTCATGTGGCAAAACGTATTCACTGAAAAATTGAGAAATTGCCCCACATTTCATTCTGTCGAACATTTTATCACCTGACATACCACACATGCATAAATAACTGAAAGAGAATGACAAGTTTTAATTAGGAAGTGAAATGCATCACAGATTAGCCCGGGGCGAGGGTACTAATTCCGCCCGGTATTTACACTAATCTCAAAAATATGGCTGTTTGCCTTGCAGAAGTGGGATAAGCATGATTTCAATTTTCAAAAGAAAATGGCAGATGCAGCTTAGTTATTAAAATGAACATTTCAAAACATTTTACGAAGCGATTCTGGTTAAATTTTACATTAAATCAAAGCTCACAAAATCCAGAACAACACTGCGGAAATTCATTGTTATATAGTTAAAAGCAATAATATTTCAACTATTTTTGCCGTGTTGTACAAAAGTGTTAATTTAAAATTATCGTATCGTGTTGCCATGGCAACACTGACGTAATGCGAGCCTGCGTTCAGCGTTGATCAATTACTAATACTTCATGTTAAATCAATGTTTGGAAAATATAGGCGAGGGCTTGCTGCATGGATGTTTTTCTAGTAGCTATTTTTAAATATAATCTTGAACGTTCTGTGCCAATGTAGGTAGTGGCAATAAGAAAGCTTCAGATTGATAGAGATACAACTACCTGAAAAATACAGGGAGAACTTCGACGTTTCGAGCGAAGGCACTTGCAAGTAGTCTATGTCCGAAGTTAGATTGCAGTTAAAAGCGGAGTAATACGAGCAACAAAATTGCTGATTTCTACACATGTTAATTGAAAATGTTTACACATAAATTACAAATCACGGGACAATGTGTGTCAACATTTCTGCTTAACATACGTTGAAATCAGATTTTGTTGCAAGTTGCAGCAATTTTGTTGCTCGTATTACTCCAGCTTAAGTCGCAGCAAAAATTACTTCGTGTATCATGACCTTCACATGACACACATTTTTTATTGTTGCATTGAAAGAATACATCGTAAAAACATTCGTCAAAACTGTAACGTAACTTCTTTTACAGATTTTTTATTTACATGCTTTCTTAGTGAGATAATTCACTTTTCTTGATCATAATTATGCAGCGCAGATAAATTGACGTCACACTTTGCGTAATGAGCCACCAAAAAGTATATAAAATATTTCTCAGTGTTTTAGTATGCAACAAAATCGTTTAGAAAACCTCATGGGTATACGTCATTGTATTCAAAACAACATATGTGCATTTTCAAGCGGTATAATCCTCTATAGTAAAAAAGATAGCTGATATTGAACGATAACTGATTATGCAAATCTGCTGTGTTGGTGTAATGTACTCAGGTGAATAAGATGTTAACATCTTATTCACCTGAGTACATTACACCAACACAGCAGATTTCATGATTATTAGATTACACTGATATCGAAGGAACTAGCCAGTTCCGAAATATCGCATACTCGAACCGTCCTGACCGCGTAGCTCAGTTGGAAGAGCATTGGGCTAGTATTCCAAAGGTCGTAGGTTCGAATCCCGCCGTGGCCGGGCATATTTTTCAAGCCTGCCCGGTGTGGATATACACTCAGAGTAACATAACACAAACATGATTATGCAAAGTTTAAATAAGGTGATACATGATACCTGGTGAAATATATTTCATTTAATGCCGTAGCACTCGATTAAAATTATTTCAATCTAAGGACTGGATCAAAATTAATACACTTTACTGTTTATTGCGCTTTTACCCCAGCGGCCCCGTTTCCATGTTTGCCTGTTTTACATGACATGCGCACATGAAGGTTATATCCCCATGTTTCCTGCACGAATATGTTCTTTTTTATTTTGATCATAATCACAAACCTATCCTTAACCCTATTGTGCACGAAACATGAGAAAATAACCCACGAAAACCGATAGCCATCGGAACGAGAGTGAAAAGAAAACACAATACAATCTATTCAAAACTTCGGACTGGACAGCTATTTCAAGTCCTTGCAGTTAGCTTCATTAGCTTCAACGGCAGGGAGTGGATTAGAACACTGAACTGCTGAGTTGAAATCTAGAATTTCTATCATTTCAGAGCAAAGCAAGAACACCGATCAGAAAGCCGGTTCCAGGAATGACAAATGTTCAATTTGTCTGTGTGACTTCACTGATAAGAAAACCTTATCTAAATGTGGCCACTCTTTCTGTGCTGGCTGTATTGATAAAGCATTTAAATATCAGAAGAAGTGTCCAGTTTGTTCACACGTTTATGGTCTTTTGATAGGAAATCAACCTCCAGGAAAGATGTATGAGAGTTATCAGTCAATGCTTCTTCCTGGTTTTGGATTGTGCGGCACAATTGTTATATCTTACAGGTTTCCAAATGGGACGCAAGGCCCAGACCATCCTAATCCTGGCAAACCATACCCGGAAACAAGGCAAACTGCCTATCTACCCAACAACCAAGAAGGGAAGAAAGTTCTTAATCTTTTAAAGAAAGCGTTCGAACAGAAATTGACGTTCACAATCGGACGATCAACAACAGCGGGAAGGGATAATTGTGTTGTATGGAATGATATTCCTCACAAAACTTTACAATATGGAGGACCTGCAAAGTACGTATTTGTTTCCTTAATTAAAGGGTCTAGTGGCCCACACTGGACTCTAATCTTGGTTTTGGCCCCTACTGTAAAACGTTTGAACTATGCAATGACTGATATAATATTCTCTACACTTCGCCAACTTTAAGGTGTTGCCGTAGTAGGTTTTAGTTCAAATACATATACTCTCTTTGGAAACAAATAGATTTCGAGATTCAAATAGTTAAACATTCTTGATTATTTTACAGATTATTAACCAGAAGTAACCATCTTATTCTAAATTTCATTTCAGGTTTGGTTATCCGGACCCAGACTACCTGAGGAGAGTGCAGGAAATACTCGCTGCAAAAGGAATTACAGAATAAACAGTGTGGAAGCACGCTAGTTGACGTACGACATTTCTTTGTGGTATATAACCATCATAATTTTGAACGACAATAAATGGACTATATATGCACATAATTAATTTAAGTCTGTGTTAAGTTTATGCCATGAATATTTGTTCCTATTGATATTTACACAATATCAACGTATAATACCAAGAATTCGTCTTCTAAGAACTAATACTGAAAGTTCAGTCATGTGATTATAAAACAATAAAACCTCTCTGTAGTCTGTAGGGTCTCTTTTCACGTCATTGCCGAAAGCTCAGACTAACTCGAAATGTAAATTTTTTCCTGAAATTTATCTCGTTTTAACTGGCTCGTGCTTTAGAGACCGACCCGATCAATCAATTAAAGAAAATCTACAGTGTACTGTATGTCTGAAGGTATTAACAGATCCCAGAACCCTTCCTTGCTGTCACTCGTTCTGTAAAGTTTGTTTGGAAGGTGTCGTGCAACATTGCGGTCGACCTATACATTATATGTACATATGGTTACTTTGAACAGAATTCTTGTCAAAAAAGCTGGAAATAGTACTTACAAATAGTATTCTTCCGGATGGCCTTCGCTACACAAGTTGTTTTATTTTGTAGAGAGGTTTTATTCTAAGGATTGTAATTTGATACCAGCAACAAGAGTTTACCAAGAATTCGTCTTCTAAGAACTAATACTGAAAGTTCAGTCATGTGATCATAAAACAATAAAACCTCGCTGTGGGGTCTCGTTTCGCGTCATTGCCGAAGCTCAGACTAACTCGACGTGTAAAATGGTTCCTTTCTGAAATTTATCTCGTTTTAAATGGCTCGTGCTTTAGTAACTGACCCAATCAATCAACTTAAAGAAAATCTACCATGTACTGCATGTCTGGAAGTATTAACAGACCCTGCAGAACCCTTCCTTGCTGTCATTCCTTTTGTAAAGTTTGTTACTTTGTTTGGAAGGTGTTGTGTAACATCGCGGTCGACCTATACATATGGTTACTTTGAACAAAATTGTTGTGGAAAAAGCTGGAAATGCGCTTTCCCGGTTTGTAATTTTCAAAATTTTCTGGGGAGGAATGCCCCCAGACCCCTCATAAGAAGATTCGAACATCTCAACACCCGCCCCGCCCTCCCCCCCCCCCGCAAAAAAAGTAAAATCACTGCGCGTTCGCTGTTGTAACAACGCGGAAATATGGATGTACTCTGCAACTATAGGCATATATCAGTAAAACTTTGACTGTATTAGTAAAACTTTTTTCAAATGTTGCAACTTTAAAACCAGTTATATCTTCAAAACTAAAATTAGTTCAAATAAAAAGTAGAAAAAGAACACAGGAATATTTATCATCTAATTTCTACGCAATATAGAACTCTGGAAGTGATATGGAAGTGTGATACCAGCAATAAATTTTGCATATAGGATATTAGAAATTGAAATATATTGAAACAAGAGTTTAGCAGGAATCTATATTTTTAGTCATGCGATTATAAAGCAATAAACTTCTTTACAGAGTCTCTCGCGTCATTTCAGCAATCGAGTAAGGATCTTTGCATATAAAGATTGTAATACTGAAAGTTCAGTCATCTGATTATAAAACAATAAAACCTCTGCAGGATCTAAGATAGAGTCGATGTGTGAAATGCTTTATTTCTAAAATTTACCTCGTTTTAAATTACTTGTGTTTTTTTTTTATTCAATCAATTGACTACCATTAAAGGCACCAATGAAGAGAATGATGTTCACATTTAACCACACACAATCACGATTTCCTTTCCTCAACATCACACTAAATTTATATTTATACTGCAGGATAAATGTACCCGTTTTGTCCGGAATGTTGTTCGTTTATGTAGAGTTTCAGTAAGGCCAATCTCTTATTGGTACAGTGTTACTCCAGAAACCGACAACGTGCCGTTTTGGTGGAATATAACTGCATAGTCTCTTGGTACGACTGAGATGAAATAATGAGACAGCTCACTGCCTTTTACGAGAGTCGAAGCCTGTTTGCTCTCAAAGTCTTCATATACTTTATTGAGCCTTGAGGGAAGGTAAAACATCTTTAAAACACTCACTATTATTCATTAGGCAAATCGGCCCAATAGCAATAACATGAGCATATTTGACCACGTGCAGAGACTTTATATACCTGACAAAATATGCTCTACTTTATATAGCCATCCCAACGGAAATACCGTTCTATTCATTAACACCGAATAAAATGTCATCTAACATGAGATTCTATACCGAGGCACATGTAGTTTCATATAAAATCTCATGTTTGTACAAAGTTGAACTGTATGGACTATAATATAAATACGAGCTCGAGGTCTCCATGAAGATTATAACTGAGAAAGATGTCGATCAAATAAATACGAAATTCTGAGGAGAACTGCTAAATGTATGTCTAACGCGGTTTAAGAAGCAAACTCAAAAGTTCTTTAGTAATGGAAAGAACTGTTCAATGCATATTATTAACACAGCAAACGTAAAACTACTTAAATTATACATCTATTACTTTGGAAATGTAAGCTCAAAATGTCTAACCTTAATAATTCCTTTCCTGCTTGATCATTAACAACACTTTTCCATGAAGACCATGAATATCTCGTTTGAAACGATCAAAATATTGTGCATGCAGTAAATCTTGCATCTGTGCAAGACCGGTAACCACGACCAGGGTTGGTAAGTTAGATGAATAATTAGGCCAAATCGTTTAGAAAACGTAGTGCCGTTTAGAAAACAAAGAAAACAAAAGGCCAAGACAAAGGCCTAGTGTGACGGTGTTTGGCCTAATTATTCAGCAAACCTACCAACCCTGACCACGACTAATTTGCATGCAGAACCCGAGTGGATAGGTGTTTGCTAGTGTTGTGGGTTCATGCCTGATTCACACTGTTACTGGTCGTGAGAGTCGGAGACTTTTTCCATTGTCTGTGGTCATTGGCGTATAAAATTATTTGTCTGTCGGAAAAGAATACAATAGTTCGTCGATGAATTACGACCAGTGCATGTGAACCAGGCTTAAATTGCATATTGTTTGGAAGCTCATTCGATCAACTGTATTCTGCAGACAATATATGACAATGCTCGTTGAAGTCACGTTATGGTAGTGGTGTTTTATCATATTTAAAATTCTCATACTCCCTACTCGAATTTTAAATATGATAAAACACCCCTACGCGTGTTTTACTGAAATAGTACATAAAAAAAGTATTCTTCCATGCAGATGGCCTACGTACACTAGTTAAGTTAAAATATGTGTATACAATATTATAAATCTATACCCTTTACATATAATATAATATGGAAAATTATAGATTAAGTCTTAGGTAAATTCATATCTACAAGTTTTACAAGCAAAGTCTTCTAGGTGCAGAACATAATTATTTGTTCAAGATAAAGTAGCTTAACCTAAAATTTTGTCAGTGAGTTGTTTGGGAAACTTAATTTTAAGTGGTTTGGGATAGAGTTAGATAACATTGCTTCCGTATAAGATATCCTCGATTTCCCAAACCCAGTAGTTAATTTGGGAACTCCTAAATCCATAATTGACGATCTTGCATGTTGGGACATTATATGTCGCTAACAAATTCAAAGAGACTGTACAAATTTGCAGGAGCTTTGTTTTTCAGAACGGAAAATATACCATATTCCATAATGTTTTCTTCATTTTGATCACGTTCTAAATGAGGGACCTTTCGGAATGAATTTATTTGTTAAATTGAAGTACGGCTAGTTTTGTTTAATAAACTTTTCCAACATTGTTAAAAATTAAATTGTGTACGAAACATTGTGTTAAGCAAAACGTCAAAGGCTCAAAGCATTTCAATTAGTCCCAGAAAAATTAAACGACATCGAATGATGTGTAAAAACTGCAGAATGACTGGAAATTTCAGTCATAGTCACGGATCTCGTTCACATCATTGACGTCATTTCTGTCAAGGCCTTATAAGAATTGTAATTTGATACTAGGAACAAGAGTTTACCAAGAATTCGTCTTCAAGGACCAATATTGAAAGTTCACTCATGTGATTATAAAACAATAAATTGTCGGACTTCGTTTCACATCATTGCCGAAGCTCAGACTAAATCCGACGTGTGGAATAATTTCTTTCCGAAATTTATCTCGTTTTAAATGGCTCGTGCTTTAAAGACCGACCCAATCAATCAACTTGAAGAAAATCTAGAATGTACTGTATGTCTGGAGGTATTAACAGACCCCAGAACCCTTCCTTGCTGCCATTCGTTCTGTAAAGATTGTTTGGAAGGCATTGTGGAAACATGCCGCGACAAAGCACCTAGCGATCCACCTATTCGAGAGTTTCCATGTCCAAATTGTCGTGCAACTTTTATACTCGACCCCGCCAAACATGTCGCCGACATGCCACGGAACCATTTCATCTGCAACATGGTAAAAGCGATAGCCGTACTCGATCGTGGAATCGGTGTTCTTTGTTCACATAATTGTAATCAAAGCTACTCGGTCGCTCGTTGTGTCACCTGTGAAAAATTCCTGTGCCGAGAATGTTTGACGGGCCACGACAATTATCGAGCCAACAACGGTCATTCTGTTCTAACGATGGAAGAGTTATCAAAGCCAGAAAATCGCAAGAAAATCAACGACAACATGTACTGCAATGAACATTCGGGCAAGAAATTAAAAGTTTACTGCGAAACCTGCGACCAACTGATTTGTAGGGATTGCATGGATTTTAAACACGCCAAGCAAGGTCATTCGTGTGTTCTCGTCAAGGATATAGCGAACAACTATAAGGAACTTCTTGCTTCAAATGGCAAAACAATGGAAGACGCTTTAACTGAAGGCAATGCATTTCTTGAACAATTAATGCTGACGACACAACAAGTTGATCGCGATGTCGAAAATATCAAAAGTAAAATTGCTCAAAGAAAAGAATTCGTGGCGAAGAAAGTCATTGAAATGTTGGATCAAAAAGCTGCAAGTCTTTGTAAAAAAGTTGATGAAATGCACAAAGGCAACCGAGCTAATTTGGACAGACAGGCAGAAGAAACAAAGTTATATGTAGAGAATATAAAAACGTCGTTTCAACTTTCCAAAAAGTTGGTCGACCAAGGCTCAGAAGAAGAAATAATTTCCTCTCAGAAAATGATGTTGGATAACGCAAATAATCTCTTAACACATCGCGAAGAGTATTTCAAAGCACCTATACCCGTTGCAGAATTGAGCTACACTTCCTCTACTGGCACAGAACCAATAAACGAAGCGATTTTGAAAGGGCTGGCAAACAGTTTAGGAGAGGTTAATGAAGATAAGAAAGATACAGGTAAGTAACCAGTCCATACTGGGGGGAGGGGGGAGGGGTCAGGAAAAGGGGGCGAAATTAATATGGTCACTCATTTTCTATCAATTGCATCGATCAGGCATTTGAGGAATACCCAGTTTGTTCCTTGGTATAAGCATACTGTGATGTAAAAGGTGAAGAATCGAGGTAACAAGTTCAATCTAAATCCAAAGGTTCCAGCATTCTGTACCTGTAGAAGTCATTCGTTTTAACACCTACGGGTTAGTTATTACAATACAGTGACAGAAAACACAACATGAGGAAAACGTTTGTCTTGGAGTTGGTTTTTATTCAGCCAAGTGGGTGAAAGTGAATGAATTCGCCCTGGGAAACATCTATCATCTCTGGAGCCCTAAACATACTGTTTCTATTAGCTCCAGTAAAGAGTGTTATATATTGTTTAATATTTTTACTGTTTGGTTAAAATTATACCTCTCAATTAGTGACCATCAATTTTTAGTTGTATATTAGGAAGTCAAGGTGGCAAACCCAGTTTAAATCCAAAGGCCACATGTGGTATTCTCTAAATCTGGGAGTAATGTCTAGAAATTCATTATAGCATTTTCCTCTAAATGTAAATAAGATGGCTTTGATGCTCTCTCCTCCGCAGAGGCTTTAGTTTTCTTAGGGTTTAATATTACGATGAGACTGCATTTCACTACACTTTACATGGCGGATCTGGGAACACGAGCGTAGCCGCTGGGCGAAGGAGCGCAGACGGGCTTTGATGCGGTTTATGTCTGGCGTCATGTTATGCGGCAAAACGTTTCGCGGAAAAATTGAGAACTCGCCCTGCATTTCACTCTGCCGAACTTTTCATCACCTGATAGGCTGGTACAGCACACATGTGCAAATAAATGAAAAGAGAATGACAAATATGAGGAAGTGAAATACATTACCCTGGATTCCAGAGCCTTCGACAGTAAATACAGTCAGTATAGGTGGTGGCAAAAATAAGAAATCTCCGGATTGGTAGGGATGTAATTTCTTGAAAAATACAAAGAAATCTTCGACGTTTCGAGCGAAAGCTCTAATTAGTCGTCTAATTCGACGTTGAAGTTCTCATCATACTTTTCAGGTAGTAGGGATCAATTCGAAGCAGTTTTAAAAATAAGATTGCTCTGTGTCCGAACTTTTAGAAATTAGACTGCAGTTAACTCGCAGCGACAATAGACCTTTCCGGTAATTACGTCACGACTAACACTGTTTTGAAGTGTTTTCAACTTAGACCACCTTAAACGGAATGGATTTTAAGTTTGTTTCTCGCGGGCTATGGTCAGAGGAGCAGAACATCCTCCTTCAATACATGCATAAAAACAAATTAGGGATGCAATAATTTAATTTATTTTTGATAGTTAAAATCCAAAATTCTTTTTGATGCATGTGTTCACGAAGGATGTTCTGCTTCTCTGACCATAGCCCGTGAGAAACGAACTTAAAATCTATTTCATTTAAGGTGGTCTTAAGTTGAAAACAATGTAGTTGTGACGTAATTACCGGAAACGTCAATTACTTCGTGTAACATGGCCTTTACATGACGTGAAAGAATCGTAAAAGTGAAAGAATCGTAAAAACTGTAACGTAACTTTTTTTTACAAATATTTGTTTACATGCTTTCTTGGTGAGATAATTCAGTTTCGAGATCATAATTATGCAGTGCAGAAAAAATGACGTCATTGCGTAATGAGCCACCAAATAGTAGAACATTTCTCAGTGTTTTTATTCAACAAAATCATTTGTAAAACTTGATGGGTATACGCGTGTTTTAGCATGACATGCGCACATGAAGGTTGTATCCCCATGTTTTCTGCACGAATATGTTTCTCTTTCATCTTGAGCCCAATCACAAACCCATCCTTAACCATATTGTGCAAGAAACATGAGGAAATAACGACATGAAAACGATGCTATTGGTGCCAGGAGTGAAAAAACACACAGAATAGTCTATTCGCTTCACTTTTAGTATAGTTATTTGGGAATGAGATTCAGCCATTATCAGCTATTTCAAGTCCTTAAGGTGCATATGACATGAAATTTCTTATTTTCTTAAATGAAAGAACTCTTTAAGCTGTAGTGTAACTTATTTTCAGTTTCTTGTGTTTATGGTTTGTTCACGAGATATTTTAATTTGTTTGATATGTAAATGAGTGTGAATATGTCCGCTAATATTTGACGTCACTGGTTGCAAGCTCCTCAAAATGGTTGAATATCACTGCTATTATCCAAGATGATAACTTCAAACTTCACTCACCTGGTAAATGTGATAAAATACTGGAGAAAAACATGAACTGATATCTTCAGTTTTACATTTAATACATTTATAACCAGTGTAAGTTGAGCTTGCAACCAACATGACGTCATAAATTAACGGACATATTCACACTCATTTACATATCAAACAAATTGAAATATCTCGGGAACAAAGCACAAAAACAAGAAACTGAAAAATAAGTTACACTACAGCTTAAAGAGTTCTTTCATTTAAGAAAATAAGAAATTTCATGTCATATGCACTTTAAAATTAGCCTCATTAACTTCAAATGCTCAGATTGGATTAGAACAAACTCCTGACTTTGAAATCCGGAATTTCTATCATTTCAGACCAGAGCAAGAACACCAATCAGAAAGTCGGTTCCAGGGATGACAAATGTCCAATTTGTCTGTGTGACTTCACTGACAAGAAAACCTTAAGTAAATGTGGCCATTCATTTTGTGCTGGCTGTATTGACGAGGCATTCAAATATCAGAAGAAGTGTCCAGTTTGTTCACAAGTTTATGGTCCTTTGATTGGAGATCAACCTCCAGGAGAGATATTTGGAAATTATAATCACCCCTTATCACTTCCTGGTTTTGGATCGTGCAACACTATTGTTATACATTACAAGTTTCCAAATGGGACGCAAGGCCCAGACCATCCTAATCCTGGAAAACCATACACGGGAATAAACGAATATGCTTATCTACCTGATAACAAAGAAGGGGAAAAAGTTCTTTATCTTTTAAAGAAAGCGTTCGAACAGAAATTGACGTTCACAATCGGACGATCAACAACAGCGGGAAGTGATGATTGTGTTGTATGGAATGATATTCCTCACAAAACCTCGAGGACAGGAGGACCTGCAGAGTACGTATTTGTTTCTTTAAACGACGATTTATTTGTGGACAAACTTGAACAAGTATGCTTTGTTGGATAGTACTAGTTTGTCTGTACTATAAAGACGGGAAACAGACGTCTTATCGGTCTTGGTGAATTGGACTAGTTTATTTTTCTTGTTGGAACACAAATTTAAGTTATTGGAAAAACACACATTTGTAAATTCAATCGGAGCTGATTTTGCAAATTTGTGTACACATCCTATATTAATATACAGCTCAGACAGCTCTACATATTGGTTGAAATTGAACTTGCCTTTAGTGATTTTTTGTTGACAATGTAGCAGAAGATTTATCAATTGTTAGGACATTTGCCCCCGTGCACAGGCTCTACTAGTTAATGGCTCAAACTGGGCCCTAACCTTACCTTGAGTGACCAAATTATTACTCTGTGGAGACCACACTGGACCCTAATCTTGGTGTTGGCCACCCATTGCAAAAGTTTAAAATATGCCCCTGATTGATATAATATTCTCCAAACTTCGCAAACTTTAAGCAGGTGTATTGGTGTAGCCCTAGTAGGTTTTAGTTCAAATACATTTAAAACAAATAAATTTCGAGATTCAAATAGTTAAGAATTTTTGAGTATTTTACCGATTGTTACCACCAGTAACTATCTTATTCTAAATTTCATTTCAGCTCTGGTTATCCGGACCCAGACTACCTGAGGAGAGTGCAGGAAATACTTGCTGCAAAAGGAATTACAGAATATACAGTGTGGAAGCACGTTAGTTGATGTATCACATTTCTTTGTGGTATATATAACCATCATGATTATAAACGACAATAAATGAACTATGCACAAAATTGTTTTATAAGTTCCGTCGGAAACACATTGCCATTGGGGAGGGGAGGGGAGGGGAGGGGGGGGGATTTTTATTAAAGTTGTGAATTTCTTGTATTAAAATTTATAACTTTTTCCAACTTCATCCTCCTTGTTTTGAAACAGTGTTTTCTCTGTATTCAATCAACAGACTGTCACGGATAATATAAGTTGATTGCAATAGCTTGTGCAAGAAAGAAAGTATAAAAGAATCCTCATGGATGAGGAAATTATTGGGGGGTGGGGGGGGGGGGCGCCCCCTGCCCAGGCCGCCTGTGTTAATAATAATACGACTAAAAATATGAACTTACAACGCTGTCTTAAGGTGACAATGAAAAAATCATCATGGAGTAATATAATATTATGATCATGATATAGCGAGGTATATCTTCAATAGTTGAACATGAAAGATGTGTTTTGCACTTGACTTGATTGAATTAGAATGCTCAAGTGAGCATATATATTATACACAACCTGCACACCAGAAAATCTATCTGATATATACATAAACTTGTAGCTACAGCTCGGTCATTGATGCATGAAATGTGCATTTTCTTCTTCGTTGCTCACAGATAATGGATCGTAGAAAATCGCCGATTAATGTGAACCAGGCTTAAACCCAACGAGTTCGTAGAGTGTTTGCTATGCCAAAACGCTATGCAATTAATTAAATCTACAAAGCTAATCGATCACGTGTGAATTGAACAAGTCACATATTATTAGCACTGATGAAGATCCGGGCTTACAGATCGAAAGGTTTGCAGTAATAAATTTACGTGGTGTTACCACAAATAAAAAGTATTATATGTTTTATCGCCATGCAGTCCTACACTGGCAAAAAAAGCGACGTCCACTACTGGTTCACCATTGATAAACACGATATGGAATACGACCAAAATCTATGACATGTTTAAAGCGTCACTGACGAAGACACTGCCGAACGCCGAAGTTGTAAAAATTGAAATAATTCAAAATCCTCGATTGCATCAAATCTATGAAGGGCAAAAGAAAAAGAGCAATGGTGGAAATGAAATTGTTTCACGGAACTGCAAAGACGGCCGTGGAGAATATTAATACAACTGGTTTTAACAGAGCTTACTGTGGAAAGAATGGTAAGATAATAGTTTTTGCGTGTCCGTCTTTGGCATGTAAGGATAAACAACACTGACCTGATCTAGTCTTGATGCGTTTCCTTAGGGGTGGACCAGTATATACAGTATCATGGGAAGAGAAATTTTCCTTGCAACAATTTTTTAAGTTTGGAGCTTTGTTGAACGTGTTTTTACGGTGTAGAAGCCGAGTAGAAATTTTCCAGGAACTTTCTGTATGTTCCAAGTACTTGCAGAATTTTTTTTCTTTCCCTAAATGCTTGCAAGATTATATATTTCAAATTCTACTCTACCCCTTCTCGTAGGATATCTAATGGCTCACTCCTTACAGAGTCAGGCAATTGGATATGTTTTGACTGTTGATCCTTCAAACCTGCCATTGAAAGCAACCGTTGAATTAACATCAACTGATACTTTACGATTGGGGGAGCACTGTGTCGTTCATCTCATTGTCATATCTGGCAGAAACGGCACCTCGAGCGAAACGTGGGCGGTGGGAAGGGCATGTCCCTCCATGAATTTAACCCCATAACTTAAACGCTAATTGATGAAATCAGTTAAAATACTAAAGTGGAGGGATAGAGCGATCCAACAGATGTAATTATATGATCGTCGAAATAGAATTTATTCTTATGAATGTTCGAAATGGGGGGGGGACATCCGCCGCGCCTTGATTCCATTGTAATGAATCACTCTCAATCCCGCAACCAATATTGATACGATGAATATTGATATACGTACGATAAATATTTGAACCTTCTTGAACTTCTAAGACCTGCCTTTCCAAGTTTCCAACACTCTGGATTGCATATTTTATTGTGCATAGTTAGACCGCGCAGAGAAATGAGATTCAGTACGTATTTAGTTTTGGAAGGTTTGAATGGGAAAATGAAGCTGAATGACTAGTTTCATTTGCTGGTATGTTTGATTGACAACAGTCGATGGAACGACACGAGTTGTAAAATTTGTAGAACTTGTTTTACTATTGGTACGAGTGGACAATTGGAAATGTCGATTCATACGAGTCGACAACTTGCTTTACTAATCGTAAAATATAAATGCCGAGTTGTAACGCGAGATTGCAGAGTAAGTGGTACGTTTAGGGTACTAGGTAAAACAAATCGGGTACGAGTCGTAAAAAAGAAATACGGATAGTAACATATAAATTATCGTTATAATCAGTCATCAGTTGCCGCGAACATAATAGCACAGAGGTAATAGCCTGGGGACGAGAATGATAAAAAATCTACTACATGTAACCTATATATGCGTGCCAACTTGATCAACATTGGTTGCAATCAGCTTTTGTTGCAAATTGTATGGTAGTAGTGTTGCTCGTATTATTTCACCATTAAACTTTGAACTAATCCCATTTACAATTTTCACATGAGCGAAAGAGACTGCAATGAGCCGAATTATTTTTACTTTCATTTTCGGTTCCAAGTAGGGGACTATTTATTACAAGAAAACAAACTGAATCAATGCCGCGAACGTATAGCATTTCAACCCCGGAGTTGAAATCGTCCATGTGATCGCAAAAAAATTCAACCCGGTTAACCAGGCTGTGTTCAACCCCTGGGTTGAAAATGTTCCATGTAGTCGGCCCATAAAGCTACTGAATTTCATAGGAATTCAAGGTCAGGGGTCAGGGGAAAGCCCTTACAAATTACAATCATACACATTCTTGGACTACAAACATGCGACAAACCTGTAGTCAAATACATCAAAATAAGCGTACAAAATATGGACAAATACGAAGCTCTGATCATCGAAGTGACGGGAATAAACGCAAACACTTCAAAAGACATATTAAAGAACTATTTCTCGTCGTCAAGACGCGGAGGAGACATTGACAATATAGAATATATTAAAGGAAGTGGGAATGCATCAATAACGTTTGCTAACGCCGAAGGTAGGAAAACGAAATTGTCTTTATGTGTTATAACTGGGTTTCAGTAAGTATTGCAGTATTACAGGGCAGCATTGAAGGCAATTTCAGAAATGATATTGATTACGGCAAGAAAATGAAACTAGATCCCAACAATTCCGCCCGGCTATTTACACCCGGGAAAACGAAAGCAATTAGACTAAGCGAAGTCTGAAGTTCATCAATGATCGCGGGCGTGGGTGACCAATGGTGTTGGGTGGATGGTCATCCTCACTGATCTCAAAAATATGGCGGACTGTCATGAATAGCGAACACCGATTGGTCAAATTTAAAATTTGCATTATAACGACTGCACGACGACAGCGAAATAGCAAACATTTCTTGATTTGATCACAGAGTAGACACACACAGAGCTGTAACTGGTCTCGTAAACATTGCAGAAACTTACGTTTTCATGTACCCACTTTTTTCAGGCGAGCGGGCAAAAAAGATCAACTGCGCGTGCTCGGCAAGTTCCGCGAGCAGTTAAAGCAAGCAGCCATCCAATACGTACGTACTAGCATGGATAATAAAATAAATGGATAGGAAACTAGCTGACGTGACCTAATGTTTTTACTGGGATTGATGGCATGGTTGGATGCCTCAACCTAGTTGAAAATCAAATTCTCAAAAACGGCATGTTTAGCAATAATACAGCTAAACATTTTAGTTTCCCAGTCAATTTTTAGCAAATATTTCAAGCATTAAACAGTGAAAAATACATCGCAAATTTCGTTAAAATTTGTGACGCCAATTTCGTAGCTACAAATGTAAAAAAATACAAAACAAAATACAACACTTTGTCGTGGCTTAGGCATGTTTTTAAAACAATTAGACCAGTTTACGCTTCAAGATCACCCTTTTAAAGTGGAAAATATAGCAAAACAACAAATATGCCGAGAACTTTGGTAACATTCGCAATACGCGTGACGTCACGTTTTTCAACAAGGATGCAGTCAATGACGTCAGAAGTTTCCAATCTTTCCAATCCATTTATTTTATTATCCATGGTACTAGATTCCCCTTATTGACCTTACTACGTTTTCGTAGCGCTTTGCATTGTGGTTATAGTGGTATCACTGACAAAAATAACGGCCACGAATGAAAATATTAAATGTTTTCGCGAATATTTTGCTGTTGGCTATCGCGCACCTGACCCTAGCTTTTTTAAAAGTTCTTGCACGGGTCAGGACAAAAAATAAGCCATCTTGAATATCAGTAATACCACTAGAACCACAATGCAAAGCGTTACGAAAATGTAATAAGGGGAATCCAGTATTACTCAAACATAAAATATCCGCCATGTTGTGACGCCATTGTTGACATATCAACGGCTGTTAGAAGTGGTGTTTAAAAAATTCCGAACTCTTCACCAGGGCGCTTATATATACCAGGGTATATAAGCGCCCTGCTCTTCACTTATTGTGTTATGCTAGTCAGATACTCTCCGTTTTTACACAAGTAATAATTGTCCAGAAAATCATATCCAAATAAAAAAAAATTAAAAAATTGTAGGGAACCAGCTTAATTCGTGTATTGTTTCTCATAGAAGGGGCTAATCTTGCTTGGGATTTTAACCTGCATGAGATTTAGGTTATAGAGAATTTTTCTCGTTGTTTATTTATCGCTATAAAACAGAAACGAGAACGACTACGACTTCCTCACACGCGATCAAATCACTACTCGCTGCTGAAGGTCCCTAATGCAAAGTATTGGCCTTAACTTGAGAGAACATCGAAATAATTCGAGCAGATTAAACAGGACTGTTTATTTAAAAGATTTTAAGATGCCGGCCATTTTCTTATTTTTAAGATGTTAAGAAGGCTTTGGAAACAAGCCCGCATTCTCTTGAAGAATCTGCACTAACACTGAGACGACGAAAGAAGGTGGAAATTTCTGAAAATGACAAAGTTTTCGTTGAAGGCATTTCCAAGAAAACTACGGAAGATTGTCTTAAGTTTTACATGGAACGATTAAGCGACTCAGAAGTGAAAGATATCAAGTACGGCCATGCGATGAGCAGTGAAAGTGTTAATGCAATTGTAACATTCCACAGTCCAATAGGCGAGTTGAATACATATCATGTCAAATACATTAATTATACCGAGGCGAGCAGGCCAAGCAAATTGCCAAATTTTTAAGCAAAGTCTTGCCCGACTTAACTCGTACACCTATGGTAAATGTAGTTCATTTAGTAACGGTAAAAGAAGTTGATATTTGTGATGTTATTCTGAGTGTGCATCCACACCGGGCAGCTTGAAAAGTAGCTGCCTGCATGACCACGGTGGGTATCGAACCCGCGATCTTTGGGATTTTAGTTCAATGCTGAGCTACGAGGTCAAGTCGGTTCGAGTTGGTGATATTTTGGAACTGAGTTTCTTCGACATCAATGTATTTTAAGATATGATACGTTTTGTGTGTGTTCGTGTTATGTACTCAGACTATAGTAGACTACATTGATATCGAAGGAACTAGACTCAGTTCTCAAATATCACCAACTCGAACAGACTTGACCTCATAGCTCAGTTGGTGGAGCATTGGACTAGAATCCCAAAGGTCACGGGTTCGATTCCTACCGTGGCCAGGCCAACTTTTCAGCTT
>CACRXK020007001.1:10692-23808 GCA_902702795.2 Paramuricea clavata | reverse complement strand
TCAGTGTACCATTTTAAGGGTCAAAAAATTTTTCCGGACATACCAAAAGCCAGATATTAACTAAAAATTGCCTGAATCTCATGATTTTCGTACAAAAAACATATACTATTATTTAATTCGATAATTTGGCAGTCATCATTCAATTTCAATTAAATCATTCTCTTGTGTTAATTAACAACTTATCAAAGCAAATTTTATCACTGCACATTTTACATTTTATCACTGCACATTTTACTTTTATCACTGCACAAATTGGTTATCACTGCACACTAACATTAGGTATGAGTCCTGATAGCTTTATATCTTTCACGTCGTGAAGTTAATTCTAAATAGAGCTATATAGAAAGCTGAATATTTTGCTTTAAAAGTCAACACGAAGGTGAAACACCTGCTTAGGGATATTCGTTTAAGAATCTATACAGTTGAAACTGGGATATAGTTTAAAGGCTTTATGGTCGTTTCGTACCCTTGCCGTTTCGTCCCCTTTGCCGTTTCGTCCCCTTCACGTTTCGTCCCCACATAGATATACCGTTTCATCTATAACCTACTTCCTTAATACTCATATCATGATCTTACTTTTTGAGATTGTATCTCAGTGGATTGTATGCCTGGATAATACACATTTTTGTATTTAAATTCCGAAACCTTTGAAATGTAACTTAAATATTTGGCTGTAACTTTAAATATGGTAAAAAGGAAAGGTAAGAAAAACAGCTGAACAAAGTTGAAACAAATACAAATATATCTTATGTATATATAGTTCATGAGAAACTAAGATAAAATAGTTTATAGATAAAATGGTACCTAGTGTGGGGACGAAACGTAAAGAGGACGAAACAGCAAGGAGACGAAACGACTGGGGACGAAACGGCAAGGGGAGGAAACGAACTGGTCATACCTCTTTCAAAGGCGTAATAAGGACCATTAGCTGGGCGGCGCTCATTTTCTTCGCAACCAATTCAAAACATTCAAAACTCTTCGTACTTCGAGCTTCGGGCAATTTTGTTGAGATTTTATCTACCTCCCGTTCGCGAGCAGGCTCCCCAAAAATATCTTGGGTTAAAACCTTAAAATAAAAAAATACAGTTAGCTGGTTAATTAATATTTACGTTGCTCCAATGACACGAAAAACTTAGGCTACGTTTAAACTTTTCCGGATAGGCGGGTTAGCTTTCCGTAGCGGCGTGAAAAAGCACCTATCCTATACGGAATACTTTCAAAGCTGAGCGAAACAAGATCTTTCCGTTGCAATAATTCCTCTGAATTCTGAAAATATAGCGTTCCTAAAAGGTGCGGATAGTTGTTTTTTACGTCGGAATGCTATCTCGGATACAAGTGTAAACGTAGCTTTAGTTTAATGTTGTATTCAGAATAACAACGCTGTTGAGGATACCACCCCTGGTACCACAGATTATTCAAACTTTTTTGTTTTTTATGAAGAATTTCTTTGTTTCGAAGGCGGCGTCTTTCAGTTTGTATCGGTGTTTTCTAAATCGATCTATCGAGCACGCATTTCAGCCAATCACAAACGTCTTTATATATGACGTACACATTATAATGAACATCGTACCTCTATTATGCTTTGAACAGACACGTCCAGTCCGCCATCAGGAATATTTTCTTCAAATTTGTTCAAAATGTAATACAACGTCGCGCCCAGAACGTGAAGCTAAAATGAAAAATAAAACAAATTAAACGTGGAAAGACAGGAAAGCGTAACACTTGTTGTATATATATTTAAAAAACTCATTAATAATTCAGGAACAAAACACAAAGAAAAATCATAAGCGTGTCGTGGTTTTATATGTGATAAAAAATTACGTTAATTTACATAAACTTTAGCTTTGATTTTTTCGGTTTAGACAAAGTTTATTTTAAAAATTACTTCGCCAATGAACTCGTATAAAATGAGTCGTTTTTTAAGCTATTTAAAGCACTTGTAGTCGTGTTTTATCACATATAAAACACTCCGCTACGCGTCGTGTTTTATATGTGATAAAACACTCCTACGCGTGCTTTAAATAGTACATATATATATATATATATTATAAAATATACACCTTTGCTTTTTTGGGGCAAGATGTTTACATCATGAAATTATATCATCTCTGTATATATATATATATATATATATATATATATATATATATATATATATATATATATATATATATATATATATATATATATATATATATATATAGTGTTTGGAACATTTTCTTTTCACCTGAACCTCTAGGTTAGAACTGATAGAACTATTTAGTATAAATAAAGTTAGTTTAGATTAGGTGTCCTCCATCTCTATATAGGCAGAACAGTTTAGAACTAGTGATAGAGCTATTCAGTATTAATAAAGTTAGTTCAGTTTAGTTTTCCTCCCTTACTAACACTAGATCAATAAAGGATGACTCTTATACTGGACCTCTAGGAAGAACAGTTTAGAACTGATAGAGCTATCCAGTATAGATAAAGTTAGTTTAGGTTTCCTCCTGTAGTAACACTGGATCAATAAGAGATGATTTTCACTGGACCTCTAGGAAGAACAGTTTAGAACTGATAGAGCTATCCAGTATAGATAAAGTTAGTTTAGGTTTCCTCCTGTAGTAACACTGGATCAATAAGAGATGATTTTCACTGGACCTCTAGGAAGAACAGTTTAGAACTGATAGAGCTATCCAGTATAGATAAAGTTAGTTTAGGTTTCCTCCTGTAGTAACACTGGATCAATAAGAGATGATTTTCACTGGACCTCTAGGAAGAACAGTTTAGAACTGATAGAGCTATCCAGTATAGATAAAGTTAGTTTAGGTTTCCTCCTGTAGTAACACTGGATCAATAAGAGATGATTTTCACTGGACCTCTAGGAAGAACAGTTTAGAACTGATAGAGCTATCCAGTATAGATAAAGTTAGTTTAGGTTTCCTCCTGTAGTAACACTGGATCAATAAGAGATGATTTTCACTGGACCTCTAGGAAGAACAGTTTAGAACTGATAGAGCTATCCAGTATAGATAAAGTTAGTTTAGGTTTCCTCCTGTAGTAACACTGGATCAATAAGAGATGATTTTCACTGGACCTCTAGGAAGAACAGTTTAGAACTGATAGAGCTATCCAGTATAGATAAAGTTAGTTTAGTTTAGGTTTCCTTCTCTAGTAACACTGGATCAATAAGAGACGATCTCCACTGGACCTCTAGGAAGAACAGTTTAGAACTGATAGAGCTATCCATGCAGTATAGATAAAGTTAGTTCAGGTTTCCTCCTGTAGTAACACTGGATCAATAAGAGATGACTCTTATATACTGGACCTATAGGAAGCTATTCAGTATAAATAAAGCTATTCAAGCCTTTATATTATAACAAGCACTAAAAGCTGGATGTGCATGTGAAAATATTAATTTGCTAAGCTCCGTCACTACTCCATATAATAAAAATAAACAAACCTGATAGCCTTTTATCAGTGAACTCCGTAATTCGGTAAGTATGAAAGGAAAGTAGCAAATGCCGAGAGAATTCGTTATTTTCGACAGAGTGTCTCTGGCCGTTTCACGAACGTCAAACGCACGACTTTTTAATGCTTGGCAAACACGAATGAGTAAACTAGAAAACGAAAAAATATAAATGGCTGTTCAACAGAGGTTAATTAGCCATTCCGAAATTGATGAGTGGACTGGGGACGACTGTTAAACTGGTGCCCGAATTAAGAAATGAACTAAATCACTAAAAAGACCACCTCAGAATTAGTAAGTATACAAAGTTTGAAGACATGCATTTACACGAATACCCTTCGAATAATAAGCTATCAAAAATCGTGATATTTCAGTACTATGAAATGTACTGTAATGTACCATTGACAATCTTTGTCCCAAAAACAATCTTTTAATCAGTAATTTCACAATTTTCGAAAGCTTATTATTCGAAGGGTATTCATGTAAACGTCTTCAAACTTTGTATACTTACTAATTTTGAGGTGGTCTTTTTAGTGATTTGGTTCATTTCTTAATTTGGGCACTTTTTAACACTCATCCCCAGCCCTCTCATCAACTTCGGAATGGCTAATTTGAGCGTGTCAGATCAATAATTTACGTGAATTCAGTTCAGGAGTTCAGTCCTTATTCCAATCTTTGCGGAAATATCAGTTTACATGAAACATACACTCTTTGCCTCAAGGTTTTCACGGTCAAGAGACTTTGATAGTTTTTTTTTTAATTTTTAATTTCCCCATGTATAAAAAAAGATACTTAAAATGTATTACAATAATTTCAAAAATTTTGGGCTAATTCAATCAATACAATATGTAAAATCAGAAAGTTTTGAAGAAAACTATATTTACAAGAGAGAAAAAGAAGGGGGAATGTTAGCCTGCGAATACAGACGCCTCACATCGGCCAATGTGAGGCGTCTGTATTCGCAGGCTAGGGGAATGTTCGTATTATACAAATTAATACTAATGTTGTAGATGCATTTGAATTTTTACAATGTTTGGGCTGCAGTATAATAAAATTATATGTCATTAGTATATACAAAATTATAGAGAAGTATGTTTTGTCGCATGTCTTATATATTGGTAATTGTGTATAGCAAAAAACGGCATGGTCTACTTTCCAGATCCTGTGAAGATATAAGAAACCAGTGGCTGAATAGTGCTATAGGAAAATTACACAACACAAAATCACAAGCGACTGTGGAAGGTCTAAATATCAATTCCTACCGGGTGGCCCAAAAAAAAGTACTCCTGTTTGATTCGTAATAACATCTAAACAAGTATAGCTTTTAAAGAGAAATAACTTGCATCAAATAGAGGAAGGACTAACTTAGACTTTGATATATTACAGTTGTATTTCACTTAAAAATTCACGGAGATATTAATCTTTAAATTCGGGAGGATATTTCTGGATGTGTCTGAAATATGCAAAAATCGGCGTATCAAATATTAATCAAGATTTGCCCGACTGAAACATGCACTATTACCAGTAAATAAATGACACTTGACAAATTGTTTATTATGAAACAAAGTATTATTATATCTATTAATCCTGCTCTAATCGAGAAATAATCAACTTTGTTTTGAACCCATGAAAAACATAAAAAAATAGGTTATTTAAGAAAAATTGAAGCGCCTGCCTTGCATGGTCTTTCAGTACCTTAAGTTTGCAAAGACCTATTAAATACTTACATAATTTCGAACGTTCATATTTCAGGAAACAATAAGTTAAGAGTTACATGTAAGATGTCTAAATCTACGCCATATCCCTTACAAACCCTAACGACAATTCGCTGAAATACAATTTACCCTGATATGTCATTAAGCAAACAAACGCTGGAGTGAAATTTGATACGCCGATTTTCGCTAATTTTAGACACATCCCAAAATATGCTCCCGATTTTGAACATTAATATCTCCGTGAATTTTTAAGTAAAATACAACTGTAACATATCAAAATCTAAGTTAGTCCTTCCTCTATTTAATGCAAGTTATTTCTGTTTGATAGCTTTACTTGTTTAGAAGTTATTATAAATCAAACAGGAGTACTTTTTTTTGGGCCACCCGGTATTTACAGGAATTCGAGGCATGGTCGACTTAGATCCTGTGATAAATGTGCATCATCAAATCACACCTATCAATTACTAATAACTTTGCATACTTCAATTACGATATTACGCTTCAAATACGACATTTCTCCAATGGATTTACACACAAACGACACAAAAAAATACACCCACTAGATGCGTGCACCTAATATACAATATTTCACGATGCGGTCTACTTTCCAGACCCTGTGAAGAAATCCATTAATTAAATATAATGCTTATAAGAAATTCACAAACAATGAAGTCCCAGACGCATGTTGAGGTCCTATTACCTATCCTCAAATTATAATATTGAAAGAGCTAGGACACACTGTCGTTACAAATTTTATATTAATACTAATTTCCTCGCACAGAAAACTAAATTCTATCCTATAATTCAATCGGTTATTTCATTAGTGAAATTTACGTATTGGAAAAAAGTCTTAACTTATTTAAGTACTCCATATACGAGAGAATCTTAAAACCTCTTAATCTTAATCTTTCTATATTTTACGGAAATATTTAGTTACAAACACATACACTCTTTACCCGTGCGCCCAAACAGACGACATGGAAAGCTTTGTTTTTCTACAATTCGCGTTAATTTTTGCGCACGTAATTGGGGGCTACAACACCTGCGAGTCCGACGTCGACTGTCGCAAAACAGGCCAAAACGTGACTCACTGTTGTCGGGCTTTTGACGCAAACAGCAGTCTGGCTTGTCGTAATGCATCGTCGTGCGATGGGCGCCATTGCGAAGTTGATAATGAATGTGCTGGCCTGTGTTGCATTTTGAAGAACTGCACAAAGTGTCCTAAGTGTCGTTCTGATGACGAATGTCACAACGAGGTTTGTTGCGAACAGGGTGAATGCCGAAGTACTTGTCTTGGTTCCTCATGTGCTATTGATGAAGAATGTCCTGCTATGGAATGTTGCAAATTTGGAAACTGCATAGTCGGTGGCTGCCCTTTTGACAATGTTGTTCTCGGACTGGTATGCACAGCCGTGGGCGCGTTATTTATATTTTTCGTGGTTATCGTGGTTTATGTTCTGTTCAAATTTAAACGGGTCTCCAAGCGACGGCGAACTGTTACTCCGGTAAATTTGGAAATGAATCAAACGGTGTTAACTATGCCTACTACTTATCGATGTACTAACACTCTTACAACTTCAGTGTCCCAGAAAGAATAATCATTACTTGTCTAAATTTTGGGTTGTGGATCAGGAAATGCCACCTGTGAAACAAGCTGTCAACAACCTCTGCCCATGAATCATTATCGGACTTGCTATACGAAGGTTGTTCTAATAGGTGTGATTCAGTCATGATATAACAAGTATGTTACAAGGTTGACGACGCAATTAGGTTGTAACAATATTGTTATATCGTGCACGATTGTATCGGACTTGTTGGAACAACCTTGCCTAATAATATCAACAAGGTTGTTAAAACTGTTAACAAGTTGTTCCATACTTGTTGACAACTTGGGACAAGCAGTGCAAACACAACTTGTTGACGGCTTGTTGGCAGACTTGCTACAAGATGTGACATTTTTGATTTTGAAAAATACCTTTTGCATGGAGATCCGCAAGGTTAAAACGTTACATGTAAACATCGACAAGCTATTAAAAATAGAATTTCAGCACATAGGTTACCAGTCGATGATTCTTACTGTGATAGAGTATGTAAACATTGTGATCTGAGAACAACATTGTACCTAATGTCATGCATGCAGAAATGCAATGGTCATACTCTCTAAGGAATAATTTAATTGAGAGCTTGTATAAAATTAATAAATCATTTATGTTATTCAATTTACAAGACCTGCATATTTCATTATGCTATATCGCTAAGCGAAAATTTCTTCAAAATATTGTTACGACATATTAGCAACTTTAAATTTTGATCTACTACAATCATACAATTATATATATATATATTTATGTAATATAGCGTACATTAGGTACATATCTTATCTTGTAATTTGTTTATATTCTTTGTACCTCTTTTGGAACGTTTGGGATAAATTATTATAACTAGCGATGCGCGCAAGTTGTAAACGACCTCTTTTAGACCTTTTAGACTTTTGATCTCAGATTTTGCGATTTTCAACATCTTTATGTAAGGAAGGTTTACTAAGGAAGTGCATAAACTATGTTCGCAAATTCTAGACATGAGCAACTGTCGTGAAAATATAGTCAAGGAAACCGTGCAACTGGTCATGAATATATCGTCTGTATATAGTTTCATTTGTTCATACAAAACAAATGCCAACATTTTTGTATTTAATTTAAATTGGATTTTGGCATTCCAATTGCGCAAATGTCAAAATCATAGAAAAATAGCCCTTGGGTAATATAATATTAAAACCTTCCACGAAAAATCCTCATATCGTTGGTTTACAGATTTCCAAGTTCTGAATGGTTCGCGCGCAATCTGGGGTTTTCCTCTGAAATAAATGCTATAGATTTGAACATAATTTTTCGTTTTATGCCAACTTATTTTCAGTAGTCATTTTGATGAGGACGTCATTAGCTATCGCATGGTGCGCGTTGCATGGCAACGCAGTAAATACTTCCTGAGATTATCCCAATTAGCATGGACTCAGGAGGTATTTTTACCTGCGCAATGATACACATACACTATTCAGCTCACACTTATATTACGTACTTAGCCTAGACTATATTTATCTTCACAACAATCATGATATCAATTTCCTAACTATATCTTTATCCACAGTGTTTATCCTAACCCACCCTGTCAACTTTCCCTGTGGAAGGAAACCGCTCCGCCCGGAGAAAACCTCACGATTTTCGGTATACAGTGTGTATCAAAAAAAGCGCAATGCTCGACTGAAATGTAAATTGCTAAACAAATAATAGACGAAAACGTTAAAGTTTACATTCATTTTAAAGCGTAGCCATTCAGCTTTCTAACAGTGGGTTGTTTCTTAAATTTGACTCATTGGTTCGCGGGTAATAATACTTTACGTTATTGCGATTGGAGATTAAAAAAATTGAGATGGAATAACAAATCGTTCTCATGAAAATAACTGATTTTTTCATTAAAACAAAAAATGTTGCATTTTATTAAATGGATTGTAACAATAAGTATAATTACGGCTTTTCTTCCACTATTTTTAACTCAGTTTGAAACTTCGAATGCGATATAATTTTGGCTTGGACCATCTAAGCTGACTGACATCTACTTGCTATAATTTCTGTTTACATTACATCGCAATTCGATGACACTCTGGCTCAGACACCAGAATGTTTTGACGATTTTTAGCATTCGTTTAGGATTTTCAAACAACCTGGTCTCTTTTAAAATACTTTTAATTTGTTCTTACGTGGTTTTCCAGATGTAGTGACGACAACATTAAAGTTTAAAGAAGAAAATTCTAACATTTAAACCGACTAAACAATAACATAGTAAACTTGCATAATTAAACAGCAACTAAAAATGATAGGTTTTACTAAATCTTTTCCTGTGCAATTATTACTAGCATTGGAGACAAGGATAATAGTTTGTTTGAAAGAGAAAAGAACAGGCTTTGAAGTAAGCCTAAAAGCGTTTAACTAGAAATAGTATTTCGAAAGTGATTAAGCACAAAAGATGAATTGCGTTTATTTTGATACACCCTGTGGAGCCTTGACTGACTCTTTTAGTCTTTTCACATGAGTCCGTATGCGCAATGATACACATACACTATTCAGCTCACACTTATATTACGTACTTAGCCTAGACTATATTTATCTTCACAACAATCATGATATTAATTTCCTAACTATATCTTTATCCACAGTGTTTATCCTAACCCACCCTGTCAACTTTCCCTGTGGAAGGAAACCGGAGCGCCCGGAGAAAACCCACGACTTTCGGCAGAGCGTCGACTGACTCTTTTCACATTTTATTTATTTTATTTTATTTTACAAGTTTGCCATTGCAATAGATCTATATAGAGTCCTATGGTTACAAATGACTGGAATTTCCACACAGAGATAGTTCTCCAATAACGGGGTTCCAAAAAAGAACAACTAATGGTATATCTAATTATTTTGAAGTTAAGGCAAACATAACAATTAAACACAAATACAAGAAGACAAAGCAAACGTATTGACGAACAAACGAACAAAAACTAAATTTAGCAACATGTTCGAGTTGATAAGTTCATTAGTGGGCGAGTGGTGTGACATTTAATACACACAGACTTAAATATTCTTGGATCTTCAGGGTCATAAATTTGTTGGGTTAATTCTACGTAGTATTTCATTAGATTACATTTAAATGTAGTTAGAGATGTGGTGGTATTTCTTATGAAGCCGGGAAGCGTGTTCCATACATTAGCAGCTCTGATGTAAAACACGAGTCCGTAGCGAGAATCAAACCCACAATCTTAGAGGTGAAAGGTGCATGCTCTGGCGAAGTGCATGCATGTAATCCCTAATAAAAACAGTGAACTCATTTTTAACGGACAGCAAGGGAAACTAAATTGGTTTGAGGCAACTGAGTTCGAGACGACTGAGTAAAAATGATTGGTTCTTCCCGCTCATATATCAGCGAATGTACTTCAGTATCTCTATTTCTTCTTTCAAAAACAATCAGTGTTAGTTCTCACTACCTTACCAAACTTGAATCTACCTTTGACGTCAATCAAATGCGCACTTGAAAGACTTATTGTTCCAAGGGTTCTTCCCACAATCCAACTTGCTGTTCGTAAAAGTTCATTTCATGCATTTTTAATCTTAATATTTGTTCACGTATATCAGTGTGTTAATGTGTGTTTGTGTCCCTAAATATATTATAACTATTGTTGTCTGTCTA
This sequence comes from Paramuricea clavata, assembly GCA_902702795.2. Taxonomy (NCBI): domain Eukaryota; kingdom Metazoa; phylum Cnidaria; class Anthozoa; order Malacalcyonacea; family Plexauridae; genus Paramuricea; species Paramuricea clavata. Next base: position 13,416 of record CACRXK020007001.1, on the reverse strand, counting down.
TAATCGTGTCCTGTTGACTATTCCTTCAACCTTATTCCTTTCCTTCATATATATGCCGTGTATATTCTGAAATTTAATATCTAGTATTTGTTCATGCATAAAAGGTTATAAAGTTAATAAATAAATAGATTGAAAGAGTATAATAATATAATAATAGTATTTTGAGAGGGTATTTATACATTATTAGAATGTTAGGGTTTGTAATCCAAGTGAGAATATATACATTTTAAGACCTGACCACTGACCAGGAACGACTGCGAAAAATGCAGCACAAGGTCCTCTCGCAGGGCCGTATAGCCGTAGGTTCAATTCCTACCAGAGGACCTTGTGCTGCATTTTTCGCAGTCGTTCCTGGTTAGGTCTTAAAATGTATATATTCTCACTTGGATTACAAACCCTAACATTCTAATATTAATTCCACCAAGTGAAGTGCAAGAATCCAAATCATTGAAGTTCTATTTACACATTAGTTACAGTAATGTAGACTACAGAGTACTGCATTCTAGCTAATGGTCCTCTAATCAATTATAACATAGACAATAGAATAAGAAAGTTAGGGAACTCGATGCAGACATCAGATACTATTAGACCTCATGCATTATCTATGTTTTGTCTTGTCTTGCAAGAAATGGTCGGTTTTGCCCAACCAACCATGCAATAGCAGTCTGTTGGTTTAATTGCCCAGTCGTCATCGATATTACACAGTTTAAATGAAAACATATAGCTATTGGTGGCTCTGGCGAAAATACAATATACACGTGACGATGAACTGACCATTTCTTGCATAATCTAAGACAAAAACATAGATAAAGTCAGAAGTCTATTATGTCTGCATTGAGTTTCCTAACCTTTTTATTCTGTTGACTATGATTATAAGAATGCTTGAATCAGTTTACGACGGGATACGTGATGCCGCAGTTAACTACTATATGCTTACAGTTATGCATGCATGCCAGCATGGTCAATATTTATTACTTAAGTCAACAAAGAATTTTTAACATTTATTTTTAAACGAAGTTAAGGAAAAATTTGTAATATCTTTCAATTTGACCGGTAATGAGCTGAAGAGACAAGCTCCATTTTAAGATAATTTGGCCTTTACCATTTCAACCACTATACTGGATACCCAGTTAACTACTATATACTTACAGTTAATTTGGCCTAACTACTATAATTACTAACTTAACTACTACTTAATTTTATAACTACTACTTAATAATATATAGTTTTATAGTATTTTTTTATAGTTTTATAGTTTTATAGTTTTATAGTAGTTATATAGTTTTATAACTACTACTTAATTTTAACTACTATATGCTTACAGTTAATTTGGCCTTTGCCATTTCAACTACTATACTGGATACGCAGTTAACTACTATATGCTTACAGTTATGCATGATCAATATTTATTACTTAAGTCAACAAAGAATTTTTAACATTTATTTTTAAAGGAAGTTAAGGAAAAATTTGTTATAATATCTTTCAATTCGACCGGTAATGAGCTGAAGAGCCAAGCTCCATTTTAAGATAATTTGGCCTTTGCCATTTCAACCACAGGAAATGAGTTCAATCGCTACCGACACATCATCGTCAGATGGATGGATTCTATGAATTCAGTTGACGATTCCAGAACTTATTCTACATTTGACGGAAATAATTGGTTACGAGCAAAATCTGCTCTTTACCAATTTCGTATTTACACTGACCATCGTGCGCCTATACCAATGATATGGGAAGGTGGGTCATTCTACATTTCGCGTTAATTTTCGGGTACGTTACGACGGGGTACCATGGTTGCAAGTCAGACATGGATTGTCCGAAAACAACACTGTACGCGACTCACTGTTGTCGGGACTTCACTAAGAACAGCAATCTCAGTTGCCATGTTTCGCCGTGTGTCGGACATTTTTGCGAAGCCGATAACGAATGCGGAGGACTATGTTGTACTTTAAACGAATGTACGAAATGTGCCAAGTGTGTCTCCAGTAGCGATTGTGGTAGGGGACAGTTTTGCTGCGGCAAGAAAACGAAGCAACAGGGTCAATGTCGCAGTAATTGTCTTGGCTTTTTGTGTCGTGTTGACGAACAATGTTCCAGCCCAGGGCTATGTTGTATTTCTAAAACATGTGCGCAAACTGGATGCGAAGACGCACATTCTAACATCATCGTCGGCGTGTTTGCGAGCACCCTAGCAGGATGTGTTATGTCGTTCGTGCTTGTCTTCGTTATCATATTCAAAATGAAAAAGAAGTCCAGACGACGTCTGGCGGTCGTTCCGATAAGTTTGGAAATGAACGCGACGTCGACAGTGTTAACCATGCCAACGACATACCCGTGTACCAACAGTTCCAATCGTAAAAATCGCACCACTTCGTCGTCTCAGAAAGAATAATTATTACACTGCAAAAAAATCCCTGAGGATATTGATTCAATAAATTGTGAGTGATAGCGATATCAACCATAGAGATTATAGATAATACTAGAGGTGGCATCGAGGGTGAAATTTGGGAGCGCGGTAATGGGGGGCAAATTGAAATCCCGGATAAACACCACACAATTCTTGGGTTACACTTGAAACCAGAAAAGTTTAAAACAAGAGTCACAAAACTGGGTGTTTTATATGTTTTGCATGTCATTACTACATACATCCCCCCCCCCCCCCCTTTTTGAATTCAAACGATTAATTCCTCTTGAAAAGATCCAAATTGCTGACATCAGCATTAT
>CACRXK020007000.1:0-23809 GCA_902702795.2 Paramuricea clavata | reverse complement strand
TATTATAAGTGACTGCTCTTTGCATGCATGAAAAGACTGGAACTGGCCTTCAAATTTCTCGTTGGAGGTAGCGTTCCAGTTATATTCATCTCAATGGATGGACGAGATCTCAGGCCTTTTTTAACATATAAGCTGGGGGGGGGGGAAATGCCCCCAGTCCACCCTTGTGCCCCCCCCCATGAAAAGTCCCTTTTCCTAAAATTATACAAACAAACCAGCGAAGAATAACAATTAGATAAACGGAAAGTAACTTTTAGGCTTTATCCTTTGTCCTTGTTTATTAACAAAATCGATTTAAATTGTTACGTTTTTCTAGCACTAGGTAATGATAAATTATTGTTCATAATTTTTTTATTTTTTGGATGCTCAGAATGCAAGAAATATCATTTCCGAGTTTCAAATTTTAAACATTTTCTGGGGATTATGCCCCCACACACGTGGCCTTCGGCCATTGGTATCCCCCTCAAATAAGTAATGATAAATTACGGTCAATATTCTTTTTTACTTTTTGGGCATTTTTCCCTCTTTTATTTCAAATACAAGTATAGTTAGCATACATTTTAGAGCAAATTTGGATGCTCAGAATGCAGGAAATGGCATTTCCTTGGGAAGTACATCCTGATTTCTGGGGAAGTACACACCCAGAGCCCCCCCCCCCCAATCCATGCGTGGTATGTTGGCCACACACGTGGCCTTCAGCTATTGCTATGCTCCTCTAATATATTATCTCACAGAAAGGTCCCTTATCAAAAAATGCCCACACCCCCACGGCAACTGAATCCTTAAAAAAGGCCCTGCGAGATCACGAAGGAAGTTTTCAAGATGGCGGCTTCCTTAGCCTATCGTTAAAACATGAAAAATCCAACAACCATACACTATACCCTACATGCTAACATGCATCAACACTAGTGCGAACTTTTGAGTTTTAATTTTGAAAGTACCATCTTGAAAATTGTCTCTCGTCCATTCCTTGTATTTATTACCAATCGCATTAGCGATGAAAGGACTCTTTACCATCTTATATACAAATTTCCATAATTCCTTTCCATAATTCCTTTAAGTGTATCTATAAAATAACGGGTGGTTGGACGTATAATGCCCCATTCAGACGAGCAAGATTTCATGACAAGTTTAAATGTTCAATTCGCCTTTCAACGACCTGTCACTAGCACATGAATTTGTAATATATAGACTGATTGAAAAAAGTTGTTGCTATTCTTTTTTATCCCGAATTTAATTTCGACCAATTAAGAAAATCAATGCCATACCTTACTGGCTTAAAGACTATATATCAGTTCTACAAAATATAAATATAATATCATGTATTCTCTTTGAGAAATTAAATCTTTAAAATATTGAAGTTTATCTGTGCTAGATCTCGCAAAGAGGACTCACTAGCTTGGCTATATGATTTCGCTTGCATGGATGAGTTGTTTTCAATTTAACTCTTACACCTTGCGTTAAATAGCAATCCCTCTTGAAAAAATGTTTATTAGCCTGGTAATGCAAAATTGTGGTGGCTACTTTCCAGAAACTTAATGTATTCTATGTGCCAGAACAAACTCTTCATTTCTTAATAAATTTTTTGAACAGAATAAAAAGATATGCATTAAAGTCTAGTTCGATGAACATTTCCATATTCCTGTAAATTTTTTCGCAAATTTCTTGAATCCAGCGCGAAAGGTTCGATCCACTAAACCATAGATGAATGGATTGAGGGTACAACTACCAAAATATGAACACATGACAAACCAAGCGTAAATTTTGTACTTCTCTTGTGACGGTTTTCCGGCAAAATCGAGGAGTAGACTCATAATTTGCAGAGGAAGCATAAATACGGCGAAAACAACGACGACAAGGAGAATCATCTTAAGTGCGCGGTTATTTCGTTGATCACGTCGAGATGGTGTGCTTGAAATGGTTGAGCTCCGATCACGACGGCGAACGGCAATAGCGCGTCTCATTGGCAACCTATCCGATAGACTTCGCTTTATTGTTGTGCGAGTTGTTTCAGGTGTTGCAGGATTCTTTGAAGAATCTTCGGTTCCAGTTCTAGGCCCTTCATCGGACGAATTGTTAACTAAATGCTTTTGATCAGAGATTTCGCTCTTGTGGCAAGACCCGAAACATCGTTTCTTGTCGTCAATTCGAGGGACGTTAAATTTCTTATCTGCTGTGGAGTAGTTTGCATTTACATCATTGTCTGTGTCAAGGATGCTGCTCGTTCTGCCATTGTTTTCTAATATCACCGACATACCTCGCTCTTTAGCATCGTTCACGGGACGACATGGCATTGTTGTCTCGGAGTATTCCGACACACCAATACGGTCATGCATTTGAGACTGAGATGGTAATCCAATAAGCGATTTCATTGGGGTGGTGCTTTTTCTTTCAAATTTTCTTTTAAACGCAGATTTATTACGAAGGAGGGAGATGGCAACACCAATATACGCAAAGGCCATTATAGTAAGCGGTAATGCATACTGCATTAGAAATAGAAAGACTGTGTAGGCTTTGCGATGCCAAATTTCTGGCCAGGAATCGTAGCAATGTCCGTCTGTTATCGTCGAGAAGAAGGCAAAAGGCATGACGCAACATAGGGATATAATGTGAACAATTATAATAGCGTATTTCACATGAGTACGTTGGTAGCGAGCCTTGAGTGGGTGAACAAACATTTTGTAGCGATCTATAGAGATGACGACCAAAATTAACGAGGCGGAAATGTAAAACATCGTCAGAGCAGGACTGATCACGTGGCAAAGAAATGAACCCAAGATCCATTTTGATTTTGTAAACTGTAACATGATATCAATTGAAGTGCCAAGAGTTACAACGATGATATCACATATAGCGAGATTCAGCAGTAAATAGTTACAGGTTGTCTGAAGCTTACGTTCTTTACGGATTGTATAGATGACCAAGGAGTTTCCAGATAAGCTGAGGAGTAAGATTAGACTGTCTAGGAAGATGATAAGAATGTTTTCTCCTTCTTCAGGAATTTGCGTTGAGTTACCAATTGAAGAGTTATTCATATTCACTTCAGAAAATTTGCCGTTGCACTTTAAATCTAAGATTGAAAAGGAGAAACAAAAGTTGTAACAAAGCAATCCCCAGCCTTCGGAAATAGAAAAGAACGAAATGGGGAGAGTGGCTTGGCTACTGCAGGTAACCAGACAAAGTGCTATAGTGCGGTGCCCTGGAGCATGCGCAAAACAAGTGCACGAAGACATGCTATTTTTGAGTAAATACCAATGAAGGCTTATAATTCCAAACAAACTAGCAGACGAAAGCCCATTTTCACTAGGCGAATTTGTTTGCGCGAACAGTAGGCTGCGAGCAGGTTCTCAAGGTGAAATGAGAGCCTGCACTGATGGCATACAATTTTGAATATCTGCGCCTCGAATCGGGACGCGAAATTCTCATTGGTCAGATGCTATAATTTATATGTTTCCGCCGAGCTCTACTGTATATATATGTCAACTGCAGAAGCACTATATGCATGCATAAAAACACATCAATTGATCAAATTGGTTTGGCCATCTTATCTCAAAGCACGAAATGTTCTGTTTTGAGAAAACAACATTTAGAACATTTAAATTTTTGCTTGAATGTCTTATATTTTGAAAAACAGTATAAACTGTACGGTCTATAAATTTAATTTGCAAGAAAGTTGTAAATAACACCATATAAGGATAGACTTTCATATTTGGAAAAACGAGCGTTATGGGGCAGATATTCAAAATTGTATGTCTTCAGTGCAGACTCTCATTTCACCTTGAGAGCCTGCTCGCAGGCTACGCGAACAGTAAAAAATTAGGAACTGATCCAACTTTTTCACGGCGAATTTTTTCGTTGACCAATCACATTGCCAAGATTCGTTGTTCGCGCGAACAAATTCGCTTAGTGGAAAATGGGCTTAACAAACTAACAGACAGGCTGCAATTCCCTAAAAATATGCAGCCATAATTTTTTTAATTTCCTCAAAGAATTGAAGATATTTACTTGTAGTTCAGAACCAAATCACTGCAGCCTAAGTTAGAATAAACTAATATAGAAAACCGTTGAATTGCATGACGTTTTGTTCAACCTACAAGGATAAAAAAAAACCCAGTATGAAACTGGTTTTTCGTATCTCTGAGGATGGTTCTGAAACTACAAGGATAAACTACACAAAGAAGCAATGCAAGGGTAGAATTTCGACGTTTGATCGGAGGTTTTCTAGCGTCAGAAAACCTCGCCATTTTTCAGAACAATTAAGTACTTCCACTTAATAATTAAGTACTTTACTTCATATCAGAAAACCGTTCGGAGTTAATGCCTTTCCCGCTTTCCGCTTACAAAACATGAGCCATGAGCAGTAAAGTTTCACTGAAATGTGACGGGAAATTGACAATAGGGGCCCACAGCGAGGGGTTCTTATTGTTTATTCTACGGGTTTCCAAATGCTAGACTGTGGGGACCCATGAAGGTCGTTTTCCACTAGGCGGAATTTTCCGCGCGAAGCGGAATTTCTCTTTGTGTTTTCTAATTGGTTCCCCTCGAGAAATCATAAGACAAAGAGAAATTCTGTTTCGCGCGGAAATTCCGCTTCGCGCGGCCTTAAGAGTTAAGGTCATTTTCCATTGCAATCGCTTTGCCCGCGCGGGCCGAGCGAACTTTACTCAACTTTCTCTGTAGTTGCCTGAACTGTGCATTTTTTGTCCGCCTGAATGCTCGCAGACACGCCATGAAAGTAGAACTACATTCAACTTTCTTGGATGGCGTGCCCGGGGCGACTCATATACATATATACTCCTGGTGGCTCACGCTGCCACTAAGCATGCTTTTTCAAAAATTTCATTAAAAATTATTATAGCAATTACTGCACGTTGAAAATATATTGGCCCCCTCCCCCAAAATTGTTTGCCCCTCAGGTCTGCCACCATCACTGGAAGTAAATAGTCGTATTATTCGCTGCTACAATCATGACGAAAATTGGAGCAAAATGAAGAATTATAATACTGGTCACAAACACATGTTGGCGTCTTTGTATACCCCGCTCCCACCTACAACTTTGGTTTTAATTAATGTTTTTAAGATGCATTTCACAAAGGATTTTTAAATTTTCAACATTTTATAAGTTTTTACAATTTATAAATGGCTGCTCTTGCACGAATGTATTTAATGGACAAGGCAGGTATTTAATTCTATTTCCTCGCACTGGGAAAAATGACATTTGCAATTGCGCCACTAAATCCATAGTATATATTCATACTATTTCGATACTATATCCATTGTATGTAAATATACAATTATTATGGATAATCAAAAATCTTAAATCCATTCTATTTCTATATAGGTCCATACAATTTCCGTTCTATATGGATTTTCAAAATTTTTTCCAGTGTCGCGCGCTGTCATCACAATAATTTCTGACAGGTCGTAGCTGATGGACGAACACAGCTGTTGATCGAATTGTATAGTTGCGATATTTTCGAAAATTCTTATAACTACACGTCAAATCGCACAAGTTGTAACAACTAACAAACCTGCAGCATGCAGACTTGTAGCATGCAATGATGTTCAAAAACTTGTTAACAGGATGTGTTCGCGCTGCTATACTCCAAGCTTGTTGACAAGTTGTCAACGGCTATAGTTAACTACAACTTACATGTTATTCCAACAACTTTTTATCGTCCTGCAATTCAACAATTTGTCAATGTAGCAACTTGATAAAATTAGAATAACAGCAATGTTACAACTCGTTGACATGCAAGCTTGCAACAAGCCTGTTGCGAAAACATCTTGTGGACAAGTTGTGAGATTTTTACGTGCATGTTCATGAAGAGTATAAGCCAAAGTTAGAATTTTAAATTAAAGTATCTTGATAATCCAAACTTTTCACTATATGTATTACTAAAAAAACAACGGAAATTTATAATTTGATTTTATATTGCCCTGTTCTTTAGACAATATTAGACCAAAATATCTTACCTTGAATTTTATATAATATTTAGATATATTCTCACGTATACATATTCTCTACATGATAATCCTCCGTTTTCGTATTTGAGTAGTTTCACACGTATACGTATATCGCTAAAATAATTTGCAATGACTTGTCTGATACCCACTTAAGAAATTATTGTTTTAAAATATATGTTATAACTTCCTGCTAAGGAAGTTAATATTAAAATTATTATTAGTTTTGACATTTCGTGAACCTAATGGAAAAAATACGCCATAATTCATTTACACGTAATATGTTTTCTATTCTTTGTTGACATTTATTATTTATTTTAGTGTAATTAGTGATTAAACCCCATGCACGGACCGTGTACATGTAGATATATTTTTTAATATAATGATTAGAGAGGTAAAATTTCACCGTTATAAAATTTGTTACTGTTATAGCCCAAACTGATATAAAACATTAAGTATGGAGTGAGGTTTTGCAGCCTACTATATCCAGACGTTTTGCAGTATTGGATCTTAGCAGATAATGCGTCTTTATGCATGCTAAACATAAGACCAACTCTAAGGCGTACAAGCAGAAATAGCCAAAAAGTTATGCAGGGATAAAATAAATGTATATAGGGTACTTATTACGTAGTCCTATGCTACTGCATGTATATGACTTTGAACATTATACTTGCATAAATTAAATGTCCTGTCAAGTTCAATTCATGCATAGAATATTTGAGTAGTGACATGATCAATCGTGTAAAAAGCTGTAGTATTAACATGCACCAGTTGTAACAAACCTGCAGCAGACGTGTAGCATTAATACTGTTCCCACAACTTGTCATGCAACAGGATATTTTCTCACTGCTTGTCCTCAACGGCTCGTTGACAATTAACTTGCTACAAAATACGTTGTTGAGTTGAACAGACAGACTTGTTACAAGTTGTCCCAAGTCCAAACGTTTTGCAATTCAACAATTTGTCAACAATTTGTGAATGTCTTGTGTAAACAAGTTACAAGATGTTTACGTGCGTACCTTACGGTAACCAAAATGTAAATTATAAACCCATGCATTTATTTTTCCACAGGACAACATTTTTTATATTGACTAATTAGACAGAGATTGCTAAATAAATCATATATAGCAAGCAACTCGGCTACATTTTATGCCCTTTTTTTGTAACTGAAATAGAGAAATTCAAATTTTAATTAAATTGATCATTCCATTTTTATAATGCAGCTGTGAAAGACTTTTCTCACTTCTTCTTACAATATATTTGGATAATAGTTAGACGTCTAAATTTATCACCGACTATTAATAATTAATTTTCATCTTTCAGTCCTAATTGCACTCCTGTCATCAGTGTAACAATAATTAATATCCAACTAGAAATCGCGATATTCTGGCTGAATTCACAGTAATATCATGCCACCGCCCCCCAAAGCCACAAAAATTAATTCTTTCTGATTTTAATCATTTTTTGCCGAAGCTACAATCAGTCACCCTGGTTTACTTTAAAACGGCGATGCTCTTTTTATATAAACTATTAAGCAGATTGTATTTGCTGTGACTCCCATGTTTATTTTTGCATGACAAACAATTCGGAAAATTTGCATAAGATATGCAGATAGTCAAAGGAAAAAATCATTTGAAGCATCACGGAATTTCACAGAATTTTACTGAATTTAGTATTCGATAAGGACATCTTATGGGCTATGTTTTTGTGGAAATACTGCATTTTCTATTTTTCTTTGCGAAATGTAATTTACAATGTAAATTACTAAGAAAACAGTTGAATTATTTAAAAAAAAAAAAAAGGAACCTCGCAATGAAAATGAAAGTGATTCGCAAGGAAACGGGCATTCCTCCGTGGAAAGTCAAGAGAGTATATCCAGAATGTCGATATCGATCAGTTCTGATGAAATTGAAACATGTATCGACCTCGAAGAACGTTCGCATATATGTACTTCCCTGACAACTGACGATGTTCATGATCCTGATTGGATTCCGATACCCATCAGCTCAAGATCTTTGGCGGAAAGCATAGCCACTTGGCGTGACACAAAGGAGTTTTTGGCGTAAAAAAATTAAAATGCAGCAGATTGGCGGGCTGGCGGACTGTGTGTGTTTAAGAAATTTTGTGCTTTTGGCGGGTTTTCTAAAGTTATAATTTTCTTGGCGTAAATCTTTGACGGGCGAAAATGGAGAAATCCAATCAGGTTCATGATGAGTGAAGAAGCGAAGCGTGCATGTCTGTTCGGTGCTCCATCCTGAATCCAAATGCAGAAAGAACAAGCGTAATTCGGAGCGGCGATTGCTACGACAGACGATGAAAGCACGCCGTTTCTCGCAGATTTGGATTCATATGTTGAGTAGCATGTGAAAAATGAATCGTTTAGAAACGATCTATCAAAACCTCCTTTTTTCGAAAATAGAGAAGCACAATTTCAACCCAACTTGAAACTATACCAAAGAACGCAATTTGAAGGTAGATTAAGACGCTTCAAATCACGCTGGTACACACAGCAAAATTGAGAATTCTTACCTAGAAAAAAATTCTTGCAAAATTCTTATTTTAATTAAGCAATATTTTGCTTAAAATAAGAAAAACGAGAGAAAATATTCTTATCAAGAATTAATTTTACTACATTAATTAATTTTATTAATTTTAAAGGTGATCTACAGTCCGTATGTAAACAAAGCCTTTGTTTACATTTTTGTGTCCAAAATATTGAGCTTTATTCGACAACTATTTATATTTTCAAGCTTCTAGAGTATAATAAATGATCAAGAAACAACAATTAGGCTTTCAAGAACTCAAAACATAGTTAAACTGTTTGTATCACAAAAAGTGGGCTCATTTGTGCACATGCGCAGATCGGACTGTAGATCACCATTAAAATAAGTAAAATTTTTCTAAGCAAGAATAATTGTTTTCTTAAAACAAGCAAAAGTTCTTGCTTATATTCTTACCAAGAATATCTATATACTTAAAACAGGCAACACGTGTTGCTATATTCTAAACAAGAATAATTGCTGACTTAAAACAGTCATTGGTTCGTGTTGTTTTTCTACTCAAGTCTAAAGACAAGACTGATTTCGGTTCTTAATTCTTAAAAAATATATATATAAGCATGGGCGTACCGGAAGGAAAAAATTAGGGGGGGGGGCGGAAAAAAATTTGCCCGACTTTTCGGGATTGTGCCCGACTAGTACCTCAATTTTTTTTTCCGGAAAAATTATTTCGGCGACCTTCCCCCACCCCCTCGGTCAGTGTACCATTTTAGGGGTCAAAAAATTTTTCCGGACATACCAAATTTTTTCGCAATATCACACAAATTTTCAAAAAAAAAAAATGACCACAAAATTTATTGAATTTTCCATTAAATTGACTGAATTTGTCCCATTTATTTTTATTACAAACCAAAATTGGGGGAGCTACCTTACAGCGGGGGCTTAGCCCTTGCAGACGTTTTGCGGAACTACAATCCGGGCCAAAACTTATGTGGACACTTAATCCACTTTTGCAAAAATCATAACAAACACCTAAAACTTGAATTTACTTGCACATCCCCCACTCCCCCTCTTCAATGTTGCATGTCCGACTTAACCACACTTCGTATTTCATGAAAAATCCCATTCAACATTGGTTTGGGGGAGCGGGGGAATAATTGTTTAGAAAAAACGCCATTCGAGGCCAAATTCTGTGGGTTGTCCACAACGTTTTGTCCAGGATTGTCTGAAAAATGATGGGCATGGAGAAGCGCTGTTCTATCGCTTGCTATTTAACATTTGATATGTCTGATGTGACTATAATGCATACCTATGTATTCTAAGTTTTTTATTATACAGTTTGATCGCTGATGACATCACTATTTGCAATTACGTCACTTCTGGGTGTTGCAAATATAAGCTAATTGGTGGTAAGCGTGCGTAAAACTGAACTATACTGAATAGGTGCGAGCATAACTTTTTCGCAATCTTATACATGAAAGGTAAACCGACATTACAGTTCAGATACATAGCCAAGGAGCACATTTAGGCTTTAATAGGAGAGAAATCGACGGTGCATAAAATTTTCAGTGTCGTATTACGGAGATTCAGTATGATTCCAGAACGTCTCAAGAAATGCAGCAATTACCTTATTCCTTGGAATAAATTATTGTATTTTTGCACATTTAGTGATATTAACGACTCTTATAGTTTTGAACAGCCTATATTTTTATACATAGCCTATAATATACTACGTGCCAATGACAAGAACCTCGCAATATCAAACAGGAAAAGCTTCAGTACTCAAAATGAAATAATCATGTTAACCTTTTTAGCCATTTGAAAGGCAATATAATTTGACATTGAAGATTCTTAGCATTTCCAAAGATAAGTGTCTATCATAAACTGTTACGCAAATTTGATACAACTACAGCCATTAAATACACATACAATGCACTTATGTTTGTAAATATTATATTACAATTGTTTGTCAAACAATGAAATATTGCCTTACACTTTTCAATACTGTGCGCCGACTAGCACGGTCTACAGTAACTTCGGACTTGAATTACATACAATTGGTGAATTGAAACGTAACGATTTCTTCTTACGTAACTACCTACATATTATACTTGTTATTAGAATGCTTTCATAATTTACGCAGTAAAGGAATAAGAAGTTACCACGGTCTACATAATAAAGTAGCTCTTTGAATATAATAGATCATAGCTCATTAGTATTCATGAAAATACGATTTTTGTGTGTAGACCGTGGCGATTTTTAAGGCATAGCTGATTTTATATGATTTGCTGCATACTGGTGGAAAACGTAATTGGACGAGCCTTTTAATCTATATTTTTTATCGATTGCGCTCTTATATACTTCTAAAATCACTGCAAAAAAAAGTGTAGACCGTGATTCGAGCTTTGAATATTATGCTACACATCACGTCATTCGATCGGAAAGTATAACATATCAACTAAACAACTACAGCCAGGCCCTGTAACTTAATATATTTCAGATGTGTAGTTCCTGTCTTAAATCATGTATAGTTTTCTGTCAAGCATTGTATTCAGAAAGTTTTAGATGCACCTTGAAATTGCATTGTCAGAAGGAAGCTGTAATATATAGTTAAAACAGACAAACGTACTAGCATATATCGTAAGCAGCAATATTTGAAGTTAACGAATTTTTAATACTTGTATGAAAAATTTCATTTAGTTGTATAAATTTGATTCTCAAGCACTTCAAGAATGCATAAACAAACTTGGAACTAGTACAATGCATATTCCTGTCACTCTCGTCACATATTTATTAATTATTGCAAAAATTAGGCTCGTGGGCGCGTTTTTTTTTGCTTAGGAGATCTGTGTCTTACCGGATAATTTTTTTTCAAGAAATGGTCAAGAATGGATTATTTAGATGCAAACAAGCGCAATTTTACTTACAAAGCACATTTTTGGCCGTTTTCTATCATATTAAATACAAGAATCGCGTATTATTTTCTGCAGTGATTTTCAGACAATCCGGGCCAAAACTTATGTGGACACTTAATCCACTTTTGCAAAAATCATAACAAACACCTAAAACTTGAATTTACTTGCACATCCCCCACTCCCCCTCTTCAATGTTGCATGTCCGACTTAACCACACTTCGTATTTCATGAAAAATCCCATTCAACATTGGTTTGGGGGAGCGGGGGAATAATTGTTTAGAAAAAACGCCGTTCGAGGCCAAATTCTGTGGGTTGTCCACAACGTTTTGTCCAGGATTGTCTGAAAAATGATGGGCATGGAGAAGCGCTGTTCTATCGCTTGCTATTTAACATTTGATATGTCTGATGTGACTATAATGCATACCTATGTATTCTAAGTTTTTTATTATACAGTTTGATCGCTGATGACATCACTATTTGCAATTACGTCACTTCTGGGTGTTGCAAATATAAGCTAATTGGTGGTAAGCGTGCGTAAAACTGAACTATACTGAATAGGTGCGAGCATAACTTTTTCGCAATCTTATACATGAAAGGTAAACCGACATTACAGTTCAGATACATAGCCAAGGAGCACATTTAGGCTTTAATAGGAGAGAAATCGACGGTGCATAAAATTTTCAGTGTCGTATTACGGAGATTCAGTATGATTCCAGAACGTCTCAAGAAATGCAGCAATTACCTTATTCCTTGGAATAAATTATTGTATTTTTGCACATTTAGTGATATTAACGACTCTTATAGTTTTGAACAGCCTATATTTTTATACATAGCCTATAATATACTACGTGCCAATGACAAGAACCTCGCAATATCAAACAGGAAAAGCTTCAGTACTCAAAATGAAATAATCATGTTAACCTTTTTAGCCATTTGAAAGGCAATATAATTTGACATTGAAGATTCTTAGCATTTCCAAAGATAAGTGTCTATCATAAACTGTTACGCAAATTCGATACAACTACAGCCATTAAATACACATACAATGCACTTATGTTTGTAAATATTATATTACAATTGTTTGTCAAACAATGAAATATTGCCTTACACTTTTCAATACTGTGCGCCGACTAGCACGGTCTACAGTAACTTCGGACTTGAATTACATACAATTGGTGAATTGAAACGTAACGATTTCTTCTTACGTAACTACCTACATATTATACTTGTTATTAGAATGCTTTCATAATTTACGCAGTAAAGGAATAAGAAGTTACCACGGTCTACATAATAAAGTAGCTCTTTGAATATAATAGATCATAGCTCATTAGTATTCATGAAAATACGATTTTTGTGTGTAGACCGTGGCGATTTTTAAGGCATAGCTGATTTTATATGATTTGCTGCATACTGGTGGAAAACGTAATTGGACGAGCCTTTTAATCTATATTTTTTATCGATTGCGCTCTTATATACTTCTAAAATCACTGCAAAAAAAAGTGTAGACCGTGATTCGAGCTTTGAATATTATGCTACACATCACGTCATTCGATCGGAAAGTATAACATATCAACTAAACAACTACAGCCAGGCCCTGTAACTTAATATATTTCAGATGTGTAGTTCCTGTCTTAAATCATGTATAGTTTTCTGTCAAGCATTGTATTCAGAAAGTTTTAGATGCACCTTGAAATTGCATTGTCAGAAGGAAGCTGTAATATATAGTTAAAACAGACAAACGTACTAGCATATATCGTAAGCAGCAATATTTGAAGTTAACGAATTTTTAATACTTGTATGAAAAATTTCATTTAGTTGTATAAATTTGATTCTCAAGCACTTCAAGAATGCATAAACAAACTTGGAACTAGTACAATGCATATTCCTGTCACTCTCGTCACATATTTATTAATTATTGCAAAAATTAGGCTCGTGGGCGCGTTTTTTTTTGCTTAGGAGATCTGTGTCTTACCGGATAATTTTTTTTCAAGAAATGGTCAAGAATGGATTATTTAGATGCAAACAAGCGCAATTTTACTTACAAAGCACATTTTTGGCCGTTTTCTATCATATTAAATACAAGAATCGCGTATTATTTTCTGCAGTGATTTTCAGACAATCCGGGCCAAAACTTATGTGGACACTTAATCCACTTTTGCAAAAATCATAACAAACACCTAAAACTTGAATTTACTTGCACATCCCCCACTCCCCCTCTTCAATGTTGCATGTCCGACTTAACCACACTTCGTATTTCATGAAAAATCCCATTCAACATTGGTTTGGGGGAGCGGGGGAATAATTGTTTAGAAAAAACGCCATTCGAGGCCAAATTCTGTGGGTTGTCCACAACGTTTTGTCCAGGATTGTCTGAAAAATGATGGGCATGGAGAAGCGCTGTTCTATCGCTTGCTATTTAACATTTGATATGTCTGATGTGACTATAATGCATACCTATGTATTCTAAGTTTTTTATTATACAGTTTGATCGCTGATGACATCACTATTTGCAATTACGTCACTTCTGGGTGTTGCAAATATAAGCTAATTGGTGGTAAGCGTGCGTAAAACTGAACTATACTGAATAGGTGCGAGCATAACTTTTTCGCAATCTTATACATGAAAGGTAAACCGACATTACAGTTCAGATACATAGCCAAGGAGCACATTTAGGCTTTAATAGGAGAGAAATCGACGGTGCATAAAATTTTCAGTGTCGTATTACGGAGATTCAGTATGATTCCAGAACGTCTCAAGAAATGCAGCAATTACCTTATTCCTTGGAATAAATTATTGTATTTTTGCACATTTAGTGATATTAACGACTCTTATAGTTTTGAACAGCCTATATTTTTATACATAGCCTATAATATACTACGTGCCAATGACAAGAACCTCGCAATATCAAACAGGAAAAGCTTCAGTACTCAAAATGAAATAATCATGTTAACCTTTTTAGCCATTTGAAAGGCAATATAATTTGACATTGAAGATTCTTAGCATTTCCAAAGATAAGTGTCTATCATAAACTGTTACGCAAATTCGATACAACTACAGCCATTAAATACACATACAATGCACTTATGTTTGTAAATATTATATTACAATTGTTTGTCAAACAATGAAATATTGCCTTACACTTTTCAATACTGTGCGCCGACTAGCACGGTCTACAGTAACTTCGGACTTGAATTACATACAATTGGTGAATTGAAACGTAACGATTTCTTCTTACGGAACTACCTACATATTATACTTGTTATTAGAATGCTTTCATAATTTACGCAGTAAAGGAATAAGAAGTTACCACGGTCTACATAATAAAGTAGCTTTTTGAATATAATAGATCATAGCTCATTAGTATTCATGAAAATACGATTTTTGTGTGTAGACCGTGGCGATTTTTAAGGCATAGCTGATTTTATATGATTTGCTGCATACTGGTGGAAAACGTAATTGGACGAGCCTTTTAATCTATATTTTTTATCGATTGCGCTCTTATATACTTCTAAAATCACTGCAAAAAAAACGTGTAGACCGTGATTCGAGCTTTGAATACTATGCTACACATCACGTCATTCGATCGGAAAGTATAACATATCAACTTAACAATTACAGCAAGGCCCTGTAACTTAATATATTTCAGATGTGTAGTTCCTGTCTTAAATCATGTATAGTTTTCTGTCAAGCATTGTATTCAGCAAGTTTTAGATGCATCTTCAAATTGCATTGTCAGAAGGAAGCTGTAATATATAGTTAATTAAAACAGACAAACGTACTAGCATATATCGTAAGCAGCAATATTTGAAGTTAACGAATTTTTAATACTTGTATGAAAAATTTAATTTAGTTGTATAAATTTGATTCTCAAGCACTTCAAGAATGCATAAACAAACTTGGAACTAGTACAATGCATATTCCTGTCACTCTCGTCACATATTTATTAATTATTGCAAAAATTAGGCTTGTGGGCGCGTTTTTTTTTGCTTAGGAGATCTGTGTCTTACCGGATAATGTTTTTTCAAAAAATGGTCAAGAATGGATTATTTAGATGCAAACAAGCGCAATTTTACTTACAAAGCATATTTTTGGCCGTTTTCTATCATATTAAATACAAGAATCGTGTATTATTTTCTGCAGTGATTTTCAGACAATCCGGGCCAAAACTTATGTGGACACTTAATCCACTTTTGCAAAAATCATAACAAACACCTAAAACTTGAATTTACTTGCACATCCCCCACTCCCCCACTTCAATGTTGCATGTCCGACTTAACCACACTTCGTATTTCATGAAAAATCCCGTTCAACATTGGTTTGGGGGAGCGGGGGAATAATTGTTTAGAAAAAACGCCATTCGAGGCCAAATTCTGTGGGTTGTCCACAACGTTTTGTCCAGGATTGTAGCTCCTAAATGATTTTCGGAGTTAGCCAGTAACTCCACAATTTATAATTCAGCTCAGTTGTTTTTGAATAGTGAATGAACTTAAGTGTATATTTTGGTTTGGAGTTAGCCCTTTAGACTTTGGAGGTAGCGTCGCTCCATAACTTCCTACTTTCTACAGGTATGCTGACTATGCGATCCTTAATGTTATGGTTGCGTTTGTAGGAAACCAAAGGGGGTTTGGGCCATAAAATCTTTAGTGATGGGTCTTAGTCAATATGATGCCAGTATTTACACAAGATAGATCCTGTATGAGTGGTATTAGTGTTATATGGTACTGAGAACGTTAGTATGGGTTTATTACTATCAGGTTCATTAGTCGGACACTGGTTAGTAGAATTATCATCAATTCAAACATTTTTTCTTATTTTCCTGATTATCATCAATTAATAGATTGGACTGAGTGTCCAATTGTAGAGCTTTATTAAATGCATTATCAATTATATTGTTAGTATAGCCCCTAGTAATTAAATTAATACGTAGGTCTTGTAGGCGTTCACTTAATCTGTTACAGTTAAAGGCTTGGCTATAATATAATGCTAATTTTGCAGTTATTGGGGTGAAAGGATTCATTATGTAAAAGTAGAGCTTTATCTGTAGGTATAATAAAAAGGTCAGATTCCAGTTGTTTAAGGTTGTTAATGTAAATATTAGTATCAAGAAAATGAACTCTTTCATAGGAGTACTCAATTTCGAATTTAATAGTGGGATGGAAGTTGTTAATATAGTGCAGGAACTCCTTTACCTTATCAATTCCATGTGTCCAAATTGCAAAGATGTCATCGATGAATCTTATCCACTCAAGTGGAATCAATCCACCAGGGGCATCCTTTAGCATGTTGTGTTCTAATTGACCCATGAAAAGATTGGCATATGAGGGTGCCATTGGAGAACCCATAGCAGTATCTTGGATCTGGAGATAATATTTATTATCGAATTCAAAATAATTGTTATGAAGTATAAGTGAAGTATATAGTATTTCCTGTAGAAAATCAGTGTTAGCCTCGCTATTAAATCTTTGAAGGTATTCAATTGATGTGGCGATACCTTCATCATGTGGGATGTTAGTGTACAGAGATCGTTATAACATCTATTGTTAGACAAATAATGTCATCAGGAAGATTATGGTTAAGTTTGAATATACGTCTAAGGAAGTCTGTTGAATCTTTAACAAATGAGGAGATATTGCTAACTAAGGGTTTGAGGAAGTGGTCCGCATATTTTCGATAATCTGACAGTGGGGCCACCATCACATCCAGAGATGATAGGTCTACCCGGGTTGCCAGCTTTATGAATTTTAGGTAGTAGATATAGGGTGGGAGTTTTAGTTGGTGTGGGGGGGGATTAGGAATTTAAATGTAGTGTAACCAAATTGACCCAATTTGTGGTTATTATGAACAAATTGTCGTATTCGAGTTATTAGTTCAGGGCAGGGGTGGAAAAATTTTTTTTCTTTCTGGGAACCTGGGTCGAAGGCTAGAAATTTTCTGTAAAATTTGCAATGTTACAATTACAAAAATAACAAAACAAATGCATAATTATTGTATTATTTGTACTTTAGTAATAATGGGCTTTAGGCTGGTTTTTGTACTCTTGTACATCACAATAGTTGTCTGTTATATACCACAGTTATGAGTTATGACCAACTAGTAAGGATCTTGATTTTTTCTGTGTTGGTGTTATTGTACTAAGGTGAATATGATGTTTGTGATGTTATTCTGAGTGTATATCCACACCGGGCAAACTTGAAGAAAAACATGCCTGGCCACGATGGGAATCGAACCTACGACATTTGGATTACTAGCCCAATATTCTGCCAACTGAGCTACGCAGTCAGGTCAGTTCGAGTATGTGATATTTCGGAACTGAGTTTAGTTCCTTAGACATCAATGTAATCTAGTATTCCAAAGGTCTTATAGGTTCGATTCCCACTGTGACCAGGCATATTTTTCAAGCTTGCCCGGTGTGGATACACACTCAGAGTAACATCACAAACATCATATTCATCTGAGTACACAACACCAACACAAAAAATCATTTTTAGATTACATTGATAGTGAAGGAACTAAACTCAGTTCCATCAATAACATCACAAACATCATAGTAAGGATCTAACGCTTAACTAAGTGTCCTATCATCTTATTTATTGCATCACTTTTATTTGTTTACTATTTAATTTGCATTTTATTGGAGACTTTGCAAAGAATTAATTTCTGTCAAATATGTAAAAGCTGCTGATGTTAGCGTGTACAGTGTAAATAAAGTAGAATAGTTGTAACCTGTAAATTGAGTAAACAGAGTTATCTCAAAATGTTGAAATATTTTCTGGAAAATTTTCTGCAAAACTCTGAACTCAAAAAAATTTCTGGGAACTAGGTTCCCAGGTTCCAATACTTTTTCCACCCCTGGTATATATCTCTAAGTGCACGACCCCACAAGCTTATGCTTTAAACATTATCGTGCTTAAATAAAGTCATATTATTATTATATATTAATACATTACTATTAATAATACGTTGATACTAAAGTTAAGTAATTGGATGCCTAAATATGTATAGGTATATTAATACATTACTATTAATAATACGTTGATAATAAAGTTAAGTAAATGGACGACTAAATATGTACAGGTTATTTTGAGGCAACAAGGGGATATTTATTCACCGAGGCACGCAGCGCTGAGGTGAATAAACACATATTCCCGAGGTGCCTCGAAATAACCTATACTTATTTTTCACATTGTGAGGTAGCGTTAATGAGTCAGAATAGAAATAATTCTTAATGCCATATTGCCTTTGTGATGTTGTTTTTTCTCATTTTTTGTGCTGCAAAGACATTACAGGTGAATATTAAGGCCGTTTTCCACTCTGTTATTTTGCCGCCAGCGAAATAATTTCACGGCGAAAAACATCTGGCGCTAAAATTTGAATTTCCACTCAGATCACCCTGGTTTCCCAGCAGTGTGCTTAAACAGATGGTCGTTGGAGCTCGCGGCAGACACGTTTAAAACTTGTATGGACATCGATATAGTCAACTTGGCACAAAGGAAAGGTACAGTAAATTTAAGGACATTTGTTTTTACAAGGCATCAAGTTCAACCACTTGTTTGACAAATATTCTGACATGTAGAGATTTAAAGGCAAAAATATGGAGTTTGTCAAATTGAGGCTGCAATCTCTAATCGTGACCGGTGTTCCCCAAAATGCCCAAGCACTTTGGGGTATTGCTACCCTAGCTTTTCTGTTATCATTACTACAAACAATAATTTGGGACATTGTTTGGGACATTTTTCATCACAAGATATTGACATCATGCATTTTGATAAACTGATGTGATTGTGTTGTTTTAGAAATATTAATTTCAAATGCCCTACCCCTGAACAAAGGCCCTCCGCTGGGACGTGCCAGAGAGGCAAATGCCCCGGGTGGGGGTTGGGCATGCTTAGATTTGACTGATGCATTATGCAGCCACTTGTGTAGTAGAACATTATGATTGATTGATTGATAATAGTATTTATTCAGGAAAACCAACATCACAATTAGTTAACTAACCCATTAGCTGGCAATGCAACCTATTTTATTATTTACTCTGTTTATGTCAGATGATTTTACTCATCAGTGGTAGGGTACTGCTAGTAAATGGGTTAGCAAACCTATCTGGCAATGTCTCTTGTTAACCCATTACCTGGCAATGCACTTAGATGCGTCCAACTTTAGTATTTACACTGTCCAATGCCAGCCGATTTTACTCGTCAGTGGTAGGGTACTGCCAGTAAGGGGTTAAGCACATTGCATGTTGCCCACCAGATTTCTATTGATATAGTGTATAAAATTGAACCAAGAAAATTGTTTTTATTATATTGTAGATTTCTTTGAGGTGTTGCATATAGGCAGTTTACCCACATGATTCACGGCAAATTAAAGGACAGACGTATACCACTGCCTGCTTGTGCATATACTGCAATACGTTTGACACATAATATCAAAACTGATGATAAATTTACAGGTTATGACGACTTAATCGGAAACAGACGATGAAAGCTTATATGGTTATTTGAATGTTAAATATTTATGTACAGTAAAATAATTGTTAGGCCTTGTTGTTCCGTGGACAATTAGTCACATTTTTGTGGCCTTTCATTGGCTGCTTGCATACACTGCACTTTGGTGGATTTCTTGGTTTGGATGCATTTTTCTTGCTACTAACTGTAACAGCAGGGACTGAAATTATAAAATATTGTCAACATTAATTAGTTACAGTACTGGTTAGCTTTATTGTCTAAATAAATGTATCGATTAATTTGAAACATCGTGCCTCCCCCCCTTCCCCGGCATTCAACTTTAAGGTGTCTCCTGGGAGTAGCGAATTTGACATTCTGAATCTTCTTCGTTGTGTGAAATTTGACAACGGGGGGGAATTTGAATCTAATTCACACGTTTTGGGATTTGCCCAATTATAAATTTTTCTGTTTTAGTTGTGTATGTTTACACACTTTGCCAGGGGGCGGGGAATTTGAACAATCAAATTCTCAAAAGTTCATATTCCTCTGTGGGAGATGGTGATGTTTCAAATTGATAGATACATAAGTTTAAAATTGAGTTTCACTGTGGGTTACCTGGGTTTGTTGGTGGAATATTGGCAAGTTGCATACCCTCCTTCTTCTTTTTTTTGAAATTGCCTCTTCCCGTGGCTGCTTATCAAGCATGGTTTCCATTGGAAGTGGTGTTTGATTATTGAGTTCATCAATTGCATCCTTAATTTTTCCGTTCCAATTGATTCTACCATTGTTTGGAAGATTTCGTCTACATAATCTAAATACAAGGGACAAGATATAAATATATATATATATATATATATATATATATATATATATATATATATATATATATATATATATATATATATATAATATATTCTTTTGTCTAATAATATATATTACATTTGATATATTCAGACTTGTTTGGATATGGGAGGTAGTAAACACATGAATTTGTGTAACCCTAATGTGCCAATTAACCTACCAAAATTTTGTTTCACTGGAACATTTCTAACCACTGCATTTCCATTCATGAACTTTGGATAGACAATGTGGTATTGCTCAACACCATGTTTCATTCGTTTTTCTCGAGAAAGATTTTATTGAAGTGGATATTATTGCAATAACATGCCTGAAAGAGAACAATGTTTGTCATCACTTGATGGTATTTTCTGCAGTAGTTGTACAAGTACGATTCATGTTTTCACTTCTACACATTTATACTGTTGCATATGAAATTTTCGTTGAGATTCTTCAGCGCATTCTCACTCCTTGTAATTGCATTGGCCATTTGTTCTCTAAGGAGCCTGTTTTCCTATACGACATTTTGCAACAGCAAAACATACTGGTCTAGTCATATCGAAATTTCAGCTAGCAAGTATCGAACTGTGACTGTGTGACAGCTTAATTTAAAAGCGACGAGAAAGGACTTCGAACTATTGCTCACAGTAGTAATCTTTCGTTGTCATCAAATTTCTTCTGTACACTAGGGAGGTCACCCACGTACAAATCCAAATTGTAACTATATACGTAGAACTTCACAGCGACAGATTAATACAACAACCTTCAATTCTGTAAAGCTTTTGGTGGTATACCTTGCGCAAAGCCGGTTGAAATGGCGCATTTTAACCAGCATCCCACGCGGCGAGTGGCGCACTTGCTACCAGTGGAATGCGCAGCCTTGTCGAAGCTATAATCCCAGTGCCGCCAGAAGCTGAACAGAATTGTCAATTGTTTACCTGCAAAATAGCGACGTCTCTCAATACCAAATTACACCGAGGAACAACGTCTTAAACGCCACAGACGTAATAAAAGTTTGCGAGAAAAACGCCGTAAAGAGTCTGGAAATGCCAAACGTCTGACGAATAAAATAAAGAATCAGATTGATAACGAGTACAGGCCGCAACATCTCAGCTACGATCGAGGGCAGTGTATTATTTTACTGCAGAAGAAAGTGGAAAGACGAAAGATCCTTGCGTACAACGACTAGCTGTATGTAAGTACATATAGAAATTGTATGTATAGTTCTTATACAAAATAAACAAGTTGTCTGTCTGAAGCTGGATAGCTAAAAAATGATATACTCAGCTTCTATTTTATGTATTATACTGTAACCATCCCCCTTATCCATATCGTGTTATACAGTATATAATTACCCCTTTTCCTTTGGCGATAAAATTGTATATT
The DNA here is from genome assembly GCA_902702795.2 of Paramuricea clavata. Classification (NCBI taxonomy): domain Eukaryota; kingdom Metazoa; phylum Cnidaria; class Anthozoa; order Malacalcyonacea; family Plexauridae; genus Paramuricea; species Paramuricea clavata. The sequence goes on along the minus strand of CACRXK020007000.1, from coordinate 1,765 downwards.
TATATATATATATATATATATATATATATATATATATATATATATATATATATATATATATATATATATATATATATATATATATATATATATATATATATATATACTGTATATATATATATATATATAGCCTATATATATATATATATATATATATATATATATATATATATATATATATATATATATATATATATATATATATATATATATATATATATATATGTGCATATTATCGGAGAATATTCGCCGAGACGAAGTCGAGGTGAATATTCCCCGATAATCACCGAGCCTGAGGCGAATAATTGTTTTACAATTTTTGTGTTTTTTTGGGACTGAATTTATTTTAATTTCGCTTATTTCTTTATCAGTATAACGTCCACAAAACGGCTAGCCGCCATTTTGAAAATTTCGTTTTTGTTATATTCACCTGTAGGTGAATATAACAGTTTAATACGTCAAATTTGACCAATCAACTTGTAGGATTTGTTATGTTCACTTGTGCAATATATATATATATATATATATATATATATATATATATATATATATATATATATATATATATATATATATATATATATATATATATATATAATAATAATAATAATAATAATAATAGCTTTATTCATCCATCTTAAGATAAAAAAGTACAATGGACTTACAATTACTTGTTTAAGAAAGTATATATGCTGCGGATATGTCTTTATATTACAAATTGTTGTAAGATAATTTAGAAAACTAACTAAGAAGTTAAAACTAATAAGTTCTTTAATCTAATAAGTTCTTCTAATAAGTTAAAACTATTTATACATATTTACAAGCTCTTCCTGAAAAAGAATGTTTATGCCTTTCAGTTCCTGAGAAGAATGATATATTGCGATTCCGGTCAATGTTCCTTAAATTGTACTGATTGTTAATTAATTTTGGCAAAACACTGCGACAGGGATGGTGTGGATCGTTCATAAACCTATCAACTTCTCGACTAGTTGCCTCTTCCCTTCTTTCGTTCAACGGTGGTAGGTAATCTTTTTCCAGGCCAAGGATTCTTTTAAAAGCTCCTGGATTGAACCCGCTCTATTTCATCTCGCAGGTAATTAGGGAGTCCCGCCCAGACAGGTGATGCATACTCGAGAATTGGTCTTATTTTGGATTGATAGGTAATAATACCGACTTCAGCTGGTAACGGCGATTTCCTGCATTCTCTAAGATGGTAAAGGCGTTTATTTGCTTTACGTGTAATCTCTTCAACATGTGCGTTCCATTTTAGATTATTTTGGAACGACACGCCAAGTAATTTAAAAGCGTTGACCCTTTCTATTAACTCATTTCCAATACGAAGACGTGGTGGTTCAGGTATAGCGTCCGTGAAAGAGATCCACATGTCCTTAGTTTTTTAGCATTAATTGCCATTTTATTTAACACCGCCCAGTTATTTACTTCATTGATAGATTGTTGTAAATTACTATTAGAATCTACGCTCACTATTTGGCCCGTTGTGTGCAGTCATCTGCATACTTATTCGTACTGACTTTTAGTTGTTCTGGTAAGGCGTCCTCCAAATCATCAATGTAGGTATTAAAAAGAATGGGAGATATTACAGAGCCTTGCGGGACTCCGGCCGGGCATGTTGCAATGGATGATAAGGTACCATGGAGATTTACTTGTTGAACTCTTCCGGAAAGGAAACTTTTAATCCATAACCAGAAGGGTTTATTTATGTTCATAGCTGCTAATTTGTTCAAAAGAATATTGTGATCCACAA
>CACRXK020006999.1:0-23812 GCA_902702795.2 Paramuricea clavata | reverse complement strand
TTTAGCTTTATTCTCTAGTTTATAGAGTTAGTTACCTTTTTAAATGCATTTGCCGGTTGAGAAACATAAAATAATAGTTGTCAATTAAAATACGAATATCAATGATGCTTTAAAACTGACGCCATATTTACAGCCATATAAGCAAAACTTACTGAACTTCAAACATCATTTTCTCTTTGGCGTATCATCTAAAATCTCTTCATTTTGACATTATTTTACAGATAAAGCACTAAACACACTTTTTAAGTTTGTTTGCCGATTGAGAAACGTATCGAAAAAAAATTTAATTTAGATAAAAATTTTGAATTTAGTCATAACCTCAAGCGATATATTATACGCATTAGTTTTGAGCGCGTGTTACGTAACATACAAAAAAAGCTCCTCTTAATACGCTTGATAAGTTATCGAGCTGACAGACAAACACACGCACGTACAAATGCAGATGAAAACATAATCTCCAGGCGGAGGCAAATGTGTTTAGCGTCCAATTTACCTTCACTTGGGACGTGGTATACACGTAAGGTAGTTGGTTTGCTTCGGTTGGGTGTCAGGGTGATGTACTCTCGATTATCAATTTTAATGGATTGTTTAGTAGCAGCGTCAAAAGCATGGATATTCACCAAGTTCTGGTGAAGTAGCACGACCGTTCTTTGAATCTGTCGATCTCTAGGAATATTGATGATATTATGAGGTGCTGGCATGTTTGTCGTCAAATAAATATTTTTGCCATAGCTGTTCTTCACACCAAATGCAACGTAGTAAACATCTGAAAGTCAACAAAGGTTGAATAAGAAATCTTGTTCTTAATGCATAGAAAACAAACCGCGAGCGACCAACTGAACTGGGTAACAGATCGCGTGGATGCCCACACCTTGCACGGATAAAGGGACGGAGAACCGAATTGATTGATTATAACGTCGGTGATTGATTTTGCATGCAGTTTGCTTAATCAGACCATTTTAGGCCAGAAAAACCAAACAATTCGCCTAGTCGTTAAGAATCTAATTTAACTGTCACAACGTGCGTCGCCGCTTCAAAATGGGACGAATCTCAAAGCCTTCAGAAGAAAACTCTCGGCTTTAAACTAAACTAAATTTATAATTATTGATAAACTTGGACTTTTTCGAAACAGATTTTATAGAGAATTTCATATTGACTATTTTAATCGTGTAAATATTTGTTCTATCTGTATCCATGTTCTTAGTCTTAAAATTTCTCATGGTAATTCTCCACAGATAATTCTATTAGGTAATTCTCCACAGGGCTTCAATGAAAAATACCTTTGGTGATATGAACCCCCTGATTAAATATTATTATTATTATTATTATTAAAATCGCCACGTTGGACATCTAAAGCACACGTTTTAAAAACATTCACTGTTCTCACGGGGACAAAGCGACCATAGAGCCTTATAGTTTATTTGTTATGGCAAGCAAACACATATGGTTCATTTCAAAGTTAGAAAATGAAAAAAATATCTATAAAACGAAATTCAACATGGACAGATTGTCCAAAATTATTCTCGCAAAGCTATTTTTCGCATACCTTTTGCAGGGAAATAAAGGTCCTGTGGTGCGCCTGGTACTTTTGTAGGTTTAAGTATCATCATGGCTTTTCCATTAATCGTCACTCTTCTGCCGTTAGCTGCGTCAATGACGGTGAACACCACGCTAGTGTTTTGCCTTGTTTGGAGCGTCAACGTCAAAGATTTGCCAGCACGGACACGAATTGAATCGTGGGGTGATTCCAATGCGCTTCGAAGTATGATATCACTTCCGTAATTGTTGTGCACTCCCAAAACGAAGTAGTAGGTTGCTAAAATAAGGAATACACCATATTAGTAGAATCATACTAGTATACCAGGCACGGGGCGGTGCGGGCGCATTTGGGGGTTATTTGCGCATTGGGGGGTTATTTGCACACCCCCCCCCAAAGGCATTTGGCACCGCCCCCAAAAGTTTTTGCACCCCCGCAAATCACTGATTGATAGTTTCATATTTGATTATTCTTACTACTAAATTTGTAAAATTACCAATATTATGGTCTCAGATCTCGCCATGCAGGCCTAGAAAACAAATTTTGTTAAACTTTTTCCTTGGCCTTTCCGGGCGTTTCCACCACGCCCCGGCCAAAGCAAGCAGCAGCACCCCCAGATATTTATCCCCCCCCCCGCCCCGAACGAAAATATGAAAATCCGTCTCTGTAGTATACTATTGCAAATGCTGTAATTTGATTGGCTATTTTACTCGCTATCTATTCCTGGATAGACAGGGAGTGGCAAAACAATCACTTTCCTAGCGCATCAAAAAGGCTTCCGGATCGCGTTTTTTATTGAATTATTTTGTGGAATATGTTATGTTTGATCTCTGATTGTTCTAAAACAATTAGACTACTCGCTCTCGATTTCTACGAGGTGATAGTTGATTCAAGCTTCGCCCTCAACAGCTATCACCTCATAGAAATCGAGAGCGAGTAATGTAATTGTTAATCAGAGATACATAGTCAATTGAATTAGCCTGCGATCAGGTCTTGTCCGACATTTTTGGGTGGCAAACCGCGCTGCAGTAAACGATGATAAGTGAAGTAAATAGTACTTATAAATAATAATACTATGTTTTTACTTCCTAAATTAACTTCTTCGCTTGCTATCGTTAATTTCTCTGTGCATGCAGCTGGCCCCTCAAAAAATGGCAGACAACGGGATAAGGTCTAGGCGCAAGGCGTGAGAAGGGCTGATCACACTACATTACAGATTCAGATTATACTAAATAAGAAATACGCAGTGCTGTGAGTAACTTCGTTACAAGTAACTGCGGTAGTTACATGTATTTGTTACATTTTGAGTAAAAAAATGATAAAAGGTAACGGTAACTAGTTCTGTTGCGCAGGTCCGGTTGTTCAAAGCTGGGCCAGCTTAACTCTAGGTTACCAAAATTCAAAGCTTAACTCTAGGTTACCAAAATTCAAAGCTTAACTCTAGGTTACCAAAATTCAAAGCTTAACTCTAGGTTACCAAAATTCAAAGTGAACTTCCTAACAGCTTGTTCAGAAATTTAGAAACATTTCTTCAAAAATCTTCTCTGGATCAATAGGAGTTTTCTTCTCTAAAGTTTTGAAATAAGAAGGCGTGCAGAAATACATAAACCAAAACAGCAGCTTAAATTTGAACCAAGAGTTAACCATAATCCAGCATTGAACAACCGGGCCAAGGGTTTTAAGTTTTCAGACTACAATGCTAAACTGTTTCCTGTAATTCACTTCGTGTTGACAATTGACATAACTCAATCCATAGTCTAACTCCTGCTATTGCTCGGCATTATAATATATGTTTCACATAATTATCGCAGCAAGTTTTGTATTATAAAATATCGTGATTATATATAGTAACTAGTTGCAAAATTTTTGTAACTTCGTAACTAGTTTCATATTGCGGAACTTTTACAGCACTGGAAATACATAATCAATGTTTTTACTTACTGTAGTCTGCTGAAGGTACAGCTAAAGGAATTAAAGAGGTGACTCCAGGGGTAAGCTGAATACTGAATTGACCATTGATGGGTAGCAACTCGGTGTTTTGAAGGAAGTCGTATGCTTTAACCTCAACCACTTTAGTTGATGAAGAGTTCACGTAAACTGTTATCTTCTGCTTGGGATCGAACGTGATCACATCATACGGCTTGGGTAGCGTTGTTTTGATATATATTTTTTTATTATATCTATTTTCGACCGAGAAACGGAGAGGATACAGTGCACCCGTAACTAAAATATTTTAAAAAATGCACGAAATCAATTTCTATAGTTGAGAAAAATCGTGATCCAACATTAAATAGTAAATTATATGACACGATGTTGTAAATCACAAAATCTGAGAATAAAGGATGCCGTTTGCTACTCGTACAGTATATAAATTGCTAGTTGCAAACCAAAATCTGTCGATCGCGAAGTATTTAGTGTATAAAAAAATTTTCAATTCTGATTGGCTGACAGCAGTGCAATCTTGAGGAAATATAATGCAGAAAAAGGAGATACAACGCAGAAAGGAAATACAGTACGGTGCAAATTTCCTAGCGCTTTACGCATTTTGATTGGCTAATAAGCGCACTTTTCAGCAAGAAGACCCTAGGAACGATTTTAAGCGAAAAAGTGCGGTCTACTTGACAAGGGGGTGATTTTACTTTTTTCATGGACTTTTGAATGAAGGACTGAAAACACCATACAGTACACACGCTTGTACGTTTTTCAAACACCTCGAGTAAAATCCATCGTCCCATGGATTCGCGCAATGTTGATAGTTTTCAAAACTCACCCGTACACATTTTACCCAACTTGCGTTCATGACCGTACAGAACATAATTATAGTCAAACCTGTGTGCAGAAATTCAAACTCTACTACATCTTGTTTTTTCAACAAGGATAGGCCTAATACTTGTCCAGAAACACGGATATAGCTAAATCGCAAAATTTTCCATTTTTAAAAAACTGCACAGAGCCACCTTAATACAGGTTCGACTGCATAAACGTTTTCACAATGCGTTTCAAAACGTTTATATTACTTATACTACATCGACAGCTGAAGATTAAGAGAGATACAACTGCCTGAAAAATATGAGCCGAACTTCAATGTTTCGAGCGAAACGTCGTAGTTCCGCCTATATTTTTCAGGTGATCCGCCGAACGAGATTATGTCAGGTATGAAAACCTACCTTGCTTGTAAGGTACAAGATATACTTTCGGGAAAAGGACGAAGGATGCTTTTCCATTCACAAAAGCTCGTTGATTCGTGACCGCATCGTGTACGTGGATGAACACTGCGTGCTGGTTTGGAACGGTTCTATTAAGCGTGTAGACTTGCCCAGGTGCCAACCGGAAGCTTTGGTCCGGAGAAGAAAGTTTTGATCGGAGAATGACAGTCTTGCTGCCGGTATTTCTCAAAGTGAATGTGACACGATAGACCGGTCGATCTGAAGAAGTGAGCAATAAACGTTATTGACATATATTTCTGTTCTGTCAAATACCCAACTAGAGGGCGTATACTTCAACTTTATTTTCTAAATATTGAAAATAGCAAACATATCAGCAATAGGACAGTATTTCGAGGAGCCGCTACTTTCCGGCCTTTTCTTCCGCACGGGCGTAGCCACAGGACCAATTCTGTAATTATTCCAAAACTGCGGAAAAACTGGGCGGGCGGGGGCGTGTCTGAGGCGAAAAGAAATCCTACGTATCAACAGTTTTACAATCCCAATACCAGGAAGCCATGGCTTAGCTTATCTTAGGCGTCTATGTAACCAAGATGAGTCAATGAGCGTGCGTTCGCAGGCTATCTATGACCTCTATTAACACCTTAAAGCAAAGTTACTTGAACTGGAAGGCGAATTTTTCAATTCCGGCACCGTACACGACTTTATCGTAAAACAGGTCTAAAATGTAGGGCCGTATAGCTAGACGGATAAATGGGGTGCATATTCGTATATTCGTGTTCTGCCCGACGGATTTCTTTTGAAAACGATTGTTTTTACTGTATCTAAACATGAATATATGAATATAACCCCCCCCCCCCAAATTGATGATTCTCCTTATTACGTTTTCGTAGCGCTTTGCATTGTGGTTATAGTGGTATCACTGATATTCAAGATGGCTTATTTTTTGTCCCGACCCGTGCAAGAACTTTTAAAAAAGCTAGGGTCAGGTGCACGATAGCCAACAGCAAAATATTCGCGAAAACATTCAATATTTTCATTCGAGGCCGCTATCTTTATCAGTGATACCACTATAACCACAATGCAAAGCGCTACGAAAACGTAATAAGGGGAATCATCAATTATCGTGTCGAGCTACGGCCCAGCGAAAATTATTGAAATAGTGTTTCGCAGACCCTAAAAATAGAAAACCTTTCCGGGGGACCCCGGCCCCCTAGTTGTTCTGTGTATTCGACGATTATACCCCCCTCCTTGTTTTGGCCTGGCTACGTTCCTGTTCTCCCGCAATTATACGGCATACGTGAATTAATAATAAACTAAGTTGCAACTTACACTCAATTGGAGCACTGTAGAGCTGTGGCACAGCGGGCGTAGCTTGCGGTATGAGAGTAATCGACTGTTTGCCATTCAGTGTAATCGGAGTGCCGGTTGTACGATCCACAGCTTGTATAACGACAGGTTGAGCGCTGTCATGTGCTACGTTTATTGTAAACGTGTCAGAAGGTCGGACATGGAACAGTTGGTAAGGTTCAGCAAGGGTTGTTCGAACTGTGATCTCTCGTTGGTTGTTATTTCTAACGCTAAACGCAACGTAGTATCTTTTACCAGAAGGAGGTTGAGTGGCTATAACGATCAAAATTGTTACAATTAATATGATGATTTTTTTTATAATTAATGATGTTTATACGTTCGTGGTATATAATATGGCCACCGAGGGTGTTTCACTCTGAAAAATAGCTTCTTCAAATATTCTTGACATTTCAAAATCCCTGCATTGTATTCCGGGATTTTTTTCGGAATTTCCAGCAAAATTTAAAGGACATTTTGGCTCGATTTTGAGGGCAATTTTATGGATTTATGGCAATTACCGCATTTTTTTGAAAAAAATTTAAGTATTTAAAATGTAGGAGGAATCTTGGAGTAATACAACACTCGACATTTACAAGAATGGTGAATGTGGAATTAGCCTCTTACGGCCGATTTTCCCGCCATTTTTGGGGTACTGCCTCACCCACGTTTGAGAGTTTCCGCGTCACGAAATGCGACTTTTTAGTATTATAGTTGTTGTTGTTTGTATTATGGTAAATTTATAGTTAGAACTTTTAAAAGTCGCTTTTCACGTTGTTTGAATTGTCTAGAATCTTTCACGAGGGCAGACAGTACCCCCAAAATTGCGGTACTTTCGCCTTCGTGAGAAAGGGTAATACGGATACTAAGTAATACGGTAATACGGGCGATAAGTTCGTCCAGTGATTACAGCTTTACAAGCAATCGTTTGTATAGGTATTAATATGGCTTTGAGTTGAATGTAGAAAAAAGCACACGCAAGAATTAGTTTTGAACGCGTATAATTTGACGTTTTGAATAGCGCTCAACAACTTGACAGGTTTTCAACAATCAAAACGTTATTCAAAATGGCACTTGTTTATGAGCTTGCCATGCAAATCTTTTCCTCAGCAATGAATTTCTTTTTGGGCATTGTATTTCGATAAAATTGCACAGCGATTAGCAAGTGATTAATATTTTTTTATGTATATTATTATGGCAGAAAAAGCACGGTTAATACACATACTGTTAATTTAACATATTTTTGCATACATTACATCACCTTAAAAATAAAGACGTTGATGCAAGCAATAATTCATTTACAGGCATCTATGTTTCACTATATATAGGGCAATAGGCAATTCCAGCTTTTAGCTTATGCGTGCAGTGGACGATGGGAAGTAAGGTATCACATAGCTTATTATGCTGAAAAAATAAAAATGGTGGCCGTGTAAACACGGAGTGATAGCTTACACTTGTAAATATTGTAATATTTCGGTTGTTTCGGTAGTTTTTATTGAAATTTTTCAGCAAATCAGCAATATGATACCTTACTTCCCATCATCCCCTGCAGGCATAAACTAAAAGCTGGAATTGCCTATTGCGAAGTATTGTCTTTAAAGTGTACTGTACATAATCCCTACCTGTGATTCTGAATGGAACATACAAACGAACATAAGAATTCACATCTGCTGTGGGTTTTATATACACAACTGTCTGCCCGTTGATCCTTTGAGGTTGATCAGTCAAAGCATCAAAGACTCGAATGGCTAGAGTTGCTGATAAAGGTAGCTGCATTTTTGTTGTTCCACCAGGCTGAACAGAGGGAAGTACAGGATGCTGAGAAGAGTTGGTCTTAATATTGATTGGATTTGCGTAATTGTTCGTGATGTAATAGGAAACATACAGTTTTTTCTTTGGTTGCGCTGTAGAGATGAAAAAAAAGAGAAACACAACTTACGTATGCATGTACTGCATGCTGCTTTACAATATAGGAAACAAGCATGTCTCGTCATTTTTAAGATGCATACAGGTGCACTCTCAAAATCTGCCCCTCACCCCACCCCGCCTATTCTAACCCCTCCTAAACGGAGGCACCTAACCCATCTAACACCTTGCCCTGATGGGGGGGGGGGGACTCTGCCCTCTGGCAGCCACATTCTGGCTCATAAAAACAATTTGCGTCGTCGACTGACTCTGTTTACGTAAGTGTCAGGAGTTCTCAGCTCGAAGGTAGAATGTGCTTGATCTGACGACTGACACAAAGTAAAGAGATTCTGGTTTGTCTTCATAAATAACAAAATCAAACTGCAATCACTGTTCTGCGAGACAAGCCAAGATCAGGCCAGATCAGATCAGGCAGGGCAAGGTAATTGTGACAACATTATCACAAGGCTTAGCTAACGGCATGCACAAGCCAAGGATCGTACAGGTCAGGCCTTCGCTAAATAAAGGCCAGGCAACGCCCAGGCTTTCTTGCTCAAGGCTAGCTACGTTACTAGTATCCCACTAAGAATCACTGGCCAATTTGCGTCATTCTATCAATATACAGTGGCGATATGATTGCTTTACGAACGTACCTCCGATATACAACTGTTGAGGACCCGACTGTAGGGATTGAGTTGGTGATAACCTAACAGAGAATTTTCCATTGATGATAACTGGGAATCCATTGCTCTTATCATAAACACGGAACATAATAGAGTTTGGGCTGTTGGTTCTAACAGTCATTCTGAATATATTGCCAGGTGTAATATCGAATGTATTATTGGGTGTACGCATCGTCGTAACCATCTCCACCGCCCTAGGATGGTTATTTGTAGCCTCTATGTAGAACCAGTAAGAAACAGGTTGGCCTAAATAAAAAACAGAAATATAGCCTATCAAAATACTAAAACGTATGTAATATGTTGGAAACCAAGATATACAGTGTTTCTCCCCAAAAATGCCTCCCGCCATCGTTAGTAGACCTGTAAATATAAGTGAGAAGCAAGCTATTAATTATTATATCCTAACAAAAGTTTAATTTATTGCTCAGTATTTTATTTGTCAAAATATTGCAATTATGGCAGCTATTGGAAAAGTTATTGAAAGGTAAGTTTTCAAATACATTATTTTCAATAGAAAAATATTCATAGCATTTAGCTATAAATTTCAACGAATATACCCTCTCTCTCTCTTGTTTTGTGGTACAGTAGCACCATAAACGTGCTTTCCTCAGGTGTAAATTGTTGTCCAACCAAGATTGAAGAGGAAAAGGAAAGTTGATGCATATTTGCATTTTCGTACACTATGTTGAAATGTTTTAATATGTTGGAATAACTGGCAACCAACTGCAATTTTGCAAAACAACACACAGCAGATGGATCAGCAAAAACAATTCCCAAGAGAGGACGCATTTTTTTGGGACACCCTGCATTTGTTTTAGGACACCATTTTTGTAGGACACCTTGTAGTACCGTATGTCAAATTCACTCTCGAAAAATTTTCACGCTGGTCATATTCAGGAAATTTTCTCCCAGCAGCGCAGACTCGCATTTTCCAGATGATAGAACTGGCCATTTTGTGTAAGTTGTGCGCTGACAATACGAGCCCGCGCGAATGGGAAATATTTCGCTAAATTTGACCAACATGTTTGCCAATCTTCTATGAGGAATCTTGAAAATCTTACGTAATTACAGAAGCGTTGATACAACTACGGCAACAAGGTTAAACAAACTATTGATCTGTTGTTACAAAATTTTGACAAGAAAAATTAGTAAATTTGCTCATAAATTTGAGTAATTTTACTCATTATTTCGAGTGGTGGTGTATTATTGTACTGAAGTTTGAGTCAAAATTTTTTTGCAGTACATAATATTCGGTGATTTCAAATATTTAGTAAAACCTTACCTGGCGCTGTAATGCTCAATATCTTTGGTGTAGCAGTTTGCCGAGATGGAATGACAGTCATACTGTCCAGATTGTTGATCTTGATTTGTTGACCAGTGGCTGAATCGAAGGCAGTGATGGTTACTGCGGCTTGACTTGTGGTAGGGAAACGGAGTGCAATCCCCTTCGAAGCTTCAATAATTGTATTCCTAAAGTTTGTCAGTGAAGTAACCAGCCTGATATCCTTGGCGAACTTGTTTTCAACATACAGGTAGACGTAATACTGTTCAGGTGCAGCTAAATTCAGAAGAGGCAGAAATTATTACGGCCAAATATTTCCAAGATCTGTCGACAAGGGCAGCAAGCAGACTTTGGGAGCGAACCAGTAGAAAGGTGATGGCGGGGAGGGACAAAAAAAGGATCAGTTGAAGTATGCGACCCCCCCCCCCCATAAGTTACTTCTCCAAAGAACTGCCTCGTTCCTTAAGAACTCCTACTTATTTTTGCTCGTGAATGATCTAGTTCATGAATTAAAAGTGTCTTTCGCAAATTAAAAGGGGTTCATCAAAGAACGAGGCAGTTCTTTAGAGAACTAATTTATGGGGGTCGTATACTTCAATTGATCCCAAAAAAATTCGCGCAAAGGAAAACAAAATAAGAAATCGTGCAAAGGGTGAAAGTAAAGAAAAACAAGCAGACGGCCGAAAAAATTCGTGCAAGCAAAGGTTTTGCTATCGACCCATACATAAGCAGAGGTGGAACGTTGAGTTAGCGAGTTTCCTCTTATTGCATACATACTGTACGTGATATCAACAGATTGGCAGAAATCACGGATATAATTTATCCTACTTATCACGTTGAATTATGGTTTCAACTGTAAACAGTAAGTTGTATTACGCGATGTTGTAAATCCCAAAATCTGAGAATAAGGTAGGTCGTCTCCAATTTGTTTCAGTCGCTGGTCGTAAAACAAGGTTTGTCGTTACAAAGACAGTAAGTGTTTTGAGCAACATTGGTCTGGTTGACGTTATTGCACGGCCGAGCCTGCAATGGAACGTGTTCTATTGCATGCTCAGCATTTTATTCCATGTCACGTGATCATAATCAGGCAATTTAATTACCACAATTTAATGAGGTATTACATCATTAATTCTACTGAATAAGATACCTAAAATCAGATACCTGAATAAGATACCTAAAATCCTGTATAATATTAAGTTAGCAATTTAACGAGACACTATCCTACCTGCAGTAATATCAATAGGCCAATATCGAGTAAGTGAACTATTTGTACGCAATGAAACAGTTTCTTTATTGTTAACCAAAAGTCTTTTCCCAGAGTCCTTTTCAGTAGCGTGGATTAAAACATGGCCAGGGTTTAGTGGACGCAGTACATAGCGGAAAGAGCCGTTGGGCGCAACAGATAGATTACCATATGGTGCTTTTAATGTCGTCGTTATCACGACATCCTTGTCCAGGCGGTTGAAAAAGAAGATAGGAAGGAAGTATCGAATAGGAACTGTAAGAAAACACAAACATGACTATAATATCAAATTACTGTGGAATTGAATTTAGAAGTCCGTCCATTCGTTCCACCAGCCATCGGACTGTCTTAGAGGAGCACCCGAACCAATATTTTAAGTTCCGCCCGGAACCAGGACTCAGCTTATTTAACCGTTTATGATTATATGACCGCTGTCACCCTTAAAATGTTGGAATATGTATGTGTCTATGGTAGCATGTCTATGTAATTAAAATGTCAGTTATGTGATCTGTTCAAATATTTGGTCGATGTTTATCAGTGCAAGAACTTTATATATTTTTTCCTAATGAAGACAGGTTCTAGTTCCGGCCATGCTTTTTTAGCTGAAACGGGAACCCTGGAAAATTATAGTTCCGATGCACCCCTCATCCATCTTTCTTGGTGCACCCCTCATCCATCATCCCCGCGCCCCTTCCCTACTTCATTCCTAGGTTCCTTCATTCTCCATCTCTCCCTTCCTTCTATCCGAACATCTGTTCTTTTCTTCATGTGTTTCTTCCCTTTCATTTAGTATATTAACTAGTGATTTCTGTTCCTATAAATACTAAATGTCGAATTTCAGTCAAACTTACCCTTGATATTGATCCTGCTTATTGCGCTATCACTTCCTAAAATATTACTCGCGGTGCACTCATAGCGTCCAATCTCATTGACAGATAAAGACTTGATTCGAAGACGTCCTCCTTTCAAAATCTTAACAGTCTTGGTGCTGCGCTCAAGAACAACACCATTTCGGGACCATTTAATTGTTGGTGATGGCACACCATTTGCTTGACAGACGATAGTAATAGCAATGGAAGCAGGCGATGATATTGAAGAACCAACAACTGTCTTGTACCGCTTCTTACGTGCTGGAACAATTTCAGTGGTTTTCTGATTTCTTATGATAACCGGGAGTTCTAAAAAGACGTTTGCAGGACACATATAAACAAAAAATATAATTAAATAACTTAATATATAGAAAATGAATTAAAATGAATTGTGGTATATAACTAAAGACAATAAACAAATGGTTAGCAGGTTCGTACACTTTAAAAACACACGACTTACAATCAGGGGCGTAGGAAGCATCAAAAGACTGGGGGGCGGGGGTAGGGCACCGGCTTCAGGGGCACTTTTGGATATTGAAAAGGGCACCTAAAAACAAATTTTCCCTGGAAGTGTAGGAGCCGGGCGGGGGGGGAAGGAAAATTTTCCCGTCATACCATACCGAAATTGCACGTTTTCGACCAATTGTTTTTTAAAAACATCGAAATTTCCAAACAAAAAGGGCCTTTGATGTTAATTTAGTATTTACAGCGACATTAGCTTGTACAAAAAGGGCACTTTTCATCACAAAAAAGGGCACTTTGGGTCCTTTGAAAAAATGGGGGGGGGGGGGGTGTGCCCCCCGGTTCCTACGCCCCAATAACTTTTTTCTGTCGTAACTTTTCTACTTGCATTTGAAATAATATGACAAAAATAATTTCGCCAATAGTCGACAAGTTTTTCACTCTAATAGCGCTATAAAGTAGTACGACTATCGAAAAAGATCAATATGCTATGGGCAAGAAAGTTTTGTAATTATTCTGATCAGTCGTACTAAAACAGAACGTTTAATACTTTCGCACAAGTTCACTTTTGCAGGCTTTTTCAGGAGTCACTTTGAATATCCAGAACTTTTCCTGGAGTTTCCAGACTAAATTAGAAATGTAGGATTTCCAAGGGGCTAAGAACCTTGGATTAGAATAAAATATAGAAATCTAGGATGTCCAAGGGGCTGAGAACCTTGGATTAGAATGAAATATAAAATAAATAGGAGTAGAACTAACCTCCGGGTTGCAACGTCGACAATGGGGTTGACACTAAAATGAATAGTTCAATATAAGTTATTGTTTATTGGAGAAAACAAGTAAAGCTAAAACTGATGTTTGACATTGTTAACTAAAAAATAAATTTCAGGTGCGATAATAGATCCTTCCGGAAAGTGCATAGCCTTGGCTATAGAGCCCTTTATCTCATCACAAATTGAAAAATTTGCAAAAATGTAAAATGTAACTGTATGATCTCGTACCATCCAGGTACGCAATACTCTCACTATATGCGTACTTACCTTTTTGCTGCTAAGACCTTACTTACCAAGCCCAATGTATTTGAAAGCGTAAGTGTACTGTGTGTATATATAAGTCTGGTATGTCTTGGCAAATGTTCGAGTCGATTGTAGTGTTTGTACATGCATTTGCGCTCCTTGTTCTAGCTCATATTTTCAAGTAAGTACACAACCGACTTCCGCGTCTTCTTGGATAAGGACATAAAAATCGTAGGTACCTCGGATCTCCTATCAATTGCGCAGTAGCCTGTTGGGAAATCCGCTCACTAATGAGTGAGAGACTGACTAAGCAGCTCAAGTACAAGGCAATAACCTTCGGAGTAATTATCGCGCCATGAATTTTATTATTAAGAATTTCTTGACATACCTTCAGGTTTGGTTGTTGGAAGTGTTTCTGAAAAAGTAAGAAATTAACGTAAGAAAATATAGGTACAGTACCATAAATCCGATAGTGACCAAATTTTCACCAAATGTTTATAAGTGAATGTGGTGTTATGTTAAAAGTACATAAGAGATACGGACGATATTTCTTCAAAGAACGAGAAATACCGAGATTGATTCAGTAAAACATGCATAAAGGTTATTATTGGGCACTTACAGTGCAGGAGCAGCTACTTTTTGATGTTAGAAATACTAAAGTCTCATCTCACTACCTTGTTTTTGTTCGGTAGTCGGGTTTAAGTAAATGAATGCAGAGCTTTGTGTAAAGAACAGAACAAGTTGGCCCTTGTGAGCAAAGAGGGAAGAATAACTGAGACTAAACCTCAGGTTAGCGAATGAAATACTGTACATCAGAAAGTTGTGTCTGAAACTGCAAGAAATCAAGAGATTCTTGAGCCTCTGAGGTGGTCCCAACAAACCCCTTTCCCCTACAGCTTTGAATTTTTTTGTTTACTGCCTCCTATTTAGGTCCCTTTTCCTTGGTGCACGCCCCCTTCCCACTGACGAACCTAAAGAGATCCTCGTCGCAAAGAAAAGTAAAATAGTTCTCCCTCAAGGCCAGTTTCGGATGGTACACCCCCGTCAAGTAATTTTCCTATTCTCAAGCCGAATCAACAGTTACTTTTTGGTTTAGAATGTGTCTTTTGTTTCTTGAATTGTTACTGGGGATGGCGAAGCAAACGTCAAATGTTGGCCTATACCTGGGAGTACGCAGTCAACTCGCGTGCAGAAACAGGCAAGTCTCTCAGGACCAGCAGGAATGACAATAAACTTGAGCGTATAAGGTAATTTACAGTCCAATAAATTGAAAGTCTTAATCGGACACATTGCTCGGCATTGTATTCCGTCTGATGTGCAAACACATAAGCGGCTACAATTTCCTTCGGAGTATTCCTCTCCAATCTTGACTGTTTCACCAGATTTTTTGATGCAGCCTAAACATGTATTGGAAATGTCAATTCCAATTCTAACGAAATCAGTTATTATCAAACTCCTTTTGGTCTCGAGTATGAATGTCCGTAGCGAAGCCGAAGGAAGAGACTGTTTAAGAATTTGCTTCAATATCCAATCTACATAGCCATAGATCTCTGAGTCGGAAATACACATTCGAAGGATGAAGGTGGTCTTTGAGTTGGATAATAAATTCCTATTACACAAAAAACCCACTTGTATGGCTCAATCAGATTTTACTAGCCATACATGACAATAATATGTGTAATAAGCTAACTAATTACCACTATTTATAACATACTAGCGGGTCGAACTTTTTTAGGCGATCGATGCGAAATATTCTAACAAATACAGTATACAAAGATAACATTGTTGCCTTGCTTGATTACAACCATAGATTTAAAGAGTTGGCGAAAATACATCTTAAAGAATGCTAATTAGATGTTTCATTGCTATGTAAGTAGTTTACTCAATTGTCGTGGTAAAGAACATTACCTTTCTTGCTTGGTGTAGTCAAAACTGTGGGTGGACTAGTCGACACTGTGGGTCCTAAACAAAATGAAAAACAGTAGTTTTATCGTAAGTATTCACTTCATCGTCTCTTTTGCCAAATTTTCCTCAACACATACTTTGACAAAATATCAAGATTTTGGGGGCAAATGAATGTAGATGTATAATTGTACAGGGGACATTTCAAGCTCTGAATGAATAAAATAAAGGTTTGACATTAAGTGTCCCAGCTATGTTCCAACTTACTTCAGGTGCTGCGATGTCGCTGCAGCTCTCTGAACAATGAGCTACAGAGACAGAGTCCAGTCGTCGAGCATTAAGTACAAGTTCTTGTACATACAACGAGTTCATGCCAGTTTATAGGTAAATATCACGATTTTTGAACATCTCGTTCGATGTAACTGCATATGGATGGATTTAATACATATACAATTTAGAGCTAACCGAAAATTAACTTTAGACATTTGTCAACGTTATGGTTAATTCTTGCAACTATCAACAAAATACCCTCAAGTCTCAATTGTCAACAAAATACCCTTATTGTTGATGGAAATAATCAAGCGCAAATTTATATACATTTATTAGACCTAACCATGAACAGAAGCGAGGTCCTAACAGGAATCGAACTTGCGGCCCTGCGACCCCGCTCTAACCAACTGAGCTACACAGGCCTCAAATTATTATGCTGATGTTTCTTCACTGAATCGTTTTTACAAACCTTCGGGGTCTGTAACATAAAGTATGATGTACGGTTTCTCGGAGTCTTGGTACGGTGTGATCACAAGTACTGGGATGTCATTAACCAGAAGTTTCTTGTTATCCAATATACTGAAAGCACTGAACGAGACTGGACGACCTGATGTCAGACCAATGATCTTCATCAGAGATGATCCAGGTTCAACCTTGAAAAAGCTATTCGGAGGCGGAACATTCGTCTTCAATCGAATAGCTCCTGGCCCAGGATATCTGTTGACTACCATTATTGGGATGTAGAAAGCAACAGGTTCTAAAACACAACGAGAAAGGCAAGTTCATTGAGAAAATTCTTGATGGAAGACGTTGGATATGGAGGTTTTGATATTAAATATCGTATGTATACAAACCCGTAATGCTGCTCAATTATTTCAGGCACATCCGCGGGGATTATTCAGGCTTATTTGAGTATGGAGTAACTTAACAGAAGAATAATCCGGGAATAACATTTCTTTACCTTGATTATATCACAAAGTTTCCTAATTACAGATATAAGAAAGTAACAAACGTAATAATAGTACATGAAGCATGCAGTACCGAGATTGAATGTAGGAAAGCAGAAGGAAAGTAGGGAAAAGTACTGTAGGATGTTAGAAAGACTAGAAATACCTCCTGCACTTTTATTAATTGCTTCAAACTCGACTAAACAGGATATTTTTGTTGGAAATAAATTATGTTTTAAACATACTATATAAACAGCGACCACAGTTTATTAGAAAAGTACGTAAAGAGCGCCAGAAACAGCACATCCGCAAGTCGACTGTTACTAAAAACAAATTTCAAATTTGCAAACCTGTTGTCACGGGTGTTGATATTTCAACAGGCGGAGAGGGAGTTGTGGTTGCAACACCTTCTGTTGACACAGCAGCATCAGTTGGAGATTGTGTTGTTTCAGCAGCATCAGTTGCAGCTTGTGTCGAGACAGCAGCATCAGTTGGAGCTTGTGTTGTTTCAGCAGCATCAGTTGCAGCTGGTGTTGATTCAGCAGCATCAGTTGGAGCTTGTGTTGATTCAGCACCGTCAGTTGAAGCTTGTGTTGATTCAGCAGCATCAGTTGGAGCTTGTGTTGATTCAGCAGCATCAGTTGAAGCTTGTGTTGATTCAGCAGCATCAGTTGGAGCT
Source organism: Paramuricea clavata (assembly GCA_902702795.2). NCBI lineage: Eukaryota > Metazoa > Cnidaria > Anthozoa > Malacalcyonacea > Plexauridae > Paramuricea > Paramuricea clavata. Next base: position 6,506 of record CACRXK020006999.1, on the reverse strand, counting down.
TGTGTTGATTCAGCACCATCAGTTGAAGCTTGTGTTGAGACAGCAGCATCAGTTGGACCTTCTGTCGATCCAGCAGCATCAGTTGGAGCTTTTGTTGACACACCATCAGTTGGACCTTCTGTTGAGACAACAGCATCAGTTGGACCTTCTGTCGATACAGCACCATCAGTTGAAGCTTCTGTTGAGACAACAGCAACAGTTGGACCTTTTGTTGACACAGCAGCATCAGTTGGACCTTCTGTCGATATAGCAGCATCAGTTGGAGCTTCTGTTGATACAGCAGCATCATCAGTTGGAGCTTTTGTTGACACAGCAGCATCAGTTGGACCTTCTGTCGATATAGCAGCATCAGTTGGAGCTTTTGTTGACACAGCAACATCAGTTGGAGCTTCTGTTGAGACAACAGCATCAGTTGGACCTTCTGTTAATACAGCAGCATCAGTTGGACCTCTTGTTGACACAGCAGCATCAGTTGGAGTTTCCGTTGAAACAACAGCATCAGTTGGACCTTCTGTCGATACAGCAGCATCAGTTGGACCTTTTGTTGACAAAGCAGCATCAGTTGGAGCTTTTGTTGACACACCATCAGTTGGACCTTCTGTCGAGACAACAGCATCAGTTGGACCTTCTGTCGATAGAGCAGCATCAGTTGGAGCTTTTGTTGATTCAGCAGCATCAGTTGGGCCTTGTGTGGTAGCAGGAATAACTGGACCTTGGGTTGTTACGATACCAACTGGAGGGGCTGCTGTAACGAGACAAATGGATATGAAGATACAACTGTCGGTGCTTACATATTATCAAAGGATGCATGGCACCTCATAGGTCAGCAGAGACCTAATGCTTTGTAAGTCACGAACCCTGGATACAAGTCAAGTGAACCGTTATAAATAGCGCCAGGGTTCTTGTTTGAAACCAGAAACGTGAAATTTAATTGACTACAGTTATCCACTTCAAGTGAGAACTGCTGAAGCGATAATTAAATCCGAACATTATGTACGCCCGACATTCGTTTCTAAACAACGTTGCTTGGATAAGTTCTCCACTGTATCAACCAGAAGTGTACGTATACAATCTGAATATTGAATTTTGATATAGTTTGTGGCATTTCACATAATTTGCAATAATGCTCAAAACGTCAACCATCGGCGAAGGTTTCACTACTAATAAAGGATATTAAAACAACCACACACATACCTATTAATTCAGGAAGGTTCAACACAATCGGTTCGCCTGGACTGTCTCGTGGTGTGATCGTGAACATGTCTTGACCATTTATTGTAATCTTTTCTTCCGTTTCCCTGACGAAGGCTTCAAATGTAACGTCTTGTTGTGTTAGAACTTTGATTGACATTCTGACCGTTTTACAATTTATAATAATGATTGTGTTATATGGCGATGGGAGACTAGTTCTCAAGTACACATCTTTACCGTAGGTGTTAGTGATAATGAAGGTGACGTAATACACTGGTTCTCCTGGAGCTGGTGTTGGAACTGGAAAAGATAAAGAGCAAATTAAGAAATTATTTCTGTAGCGAAAGAAACGTAGAAATACTTCACTCGCATTTTTAATCCAAATTACCATGAATAAAATGAAAAGAGAAAAATTTCAGTACCCATTTTTACAAGCATTAAAATTCAAACCGGAATATACAAAATCTCTTTCTGATGACAAATAAGTCCGCTATAAAAAATATTCGGCATTGTAATCAGTAGAACAAGTAGAGAAAAAAAATTACTTACTCGGGTCTTCACGATATATAAACAGAACTTGGAATGAAGCACCAAATATTTCAGCAGGTGTGATAGAAACACTGCTTTGTCGATTGATGTTGACTTTTCCAGTGGTTCCTTTGGCCACTGCAGCTGTCACTGAGATAGGGTTGTTATTGTTTGGTTGTTCACTCACTGCTACCGTTTCACCTGGCTTCATTGTAATCTCACCCGATGTTCCAGGAAGACCAGTTGAAACAACAACATCACCATCATAGTTATTGACAAGCAAGAACACCACATAGAATTTTATTTCACCTAATCAAATAGAATGAATTACAAGGATATGAGGAACTAATTGTTGCTCACATATGTCTCAAACTTCATCCAGAAAATGGGAAAAATGAATGTCAAGAAGCATTGGCCAAAATGAACTACACAACAATATTTCCATAAACTACATCGTAGGATAATATTTAATGAGCGAAAGCAAAGTAGACCGTAGAGATTGTGCAGCTGGGTAAAGATGTGCTGGATAACAAGTGCTTTCTCCAATATGCATAATTAAAACAGGCTTAAAGCTTGTAAACAATGTGGGAATTGTATCATCACTCATAACTTACCAGGTTCAACCACAATATTGTACTGATACTGTGGTGAGGACTTGGGAGTAACTCTTACATAGCTTTCACCATCAATCAGAATTGGAATTCCATCACGGCTATCATAAATGCGTATAACGAAATATTCGGCGGAGTTCGTTGTCTCCTCAATTTCACGCACGGCACCAGCAAGCACCATAACATCCTGAATGACACCTGTGTTACTGCGTACATCAACATTATAACCATAGTTGTTCACAATTTTTACGTTGACGTAATATAGAGCAGCATCAGTTGGAGCTTGTGTTGATTCAGCAACATCAGTTGGACGTTGTGTAGATTCAGCAGCATCAGTTGGAGCTTGTGTTGACACACCATCAGTTGGAACTTCTGTTGAGACAACACCATCAGTTGGACCTTCTGTGGATACAGCAGCATCAGTTGGCGCTTTTGTTGACACACCATCAGTTGGACCTTCTGTTGGGACAACAGCATCAGTTGGACCTTCTGTCGATACAGTAGCATCAGTTGGAGCTTTTGTTGACACAGCAACATCAGTTGGAGCTTGTGTTGACACACCATCAGTTGGAACTTCTGTTGAGACAACACCATCAGTTGGACCTTCTGTGGATACAGCAGCATCAGTTGGAGCTTGTGTTGATACAGCAGCATCAGTTGGAGCTTGTGTTGATTCAGCAGCATCAGTTGGGGCTTGTGACGATACAGCGGCATCAGTTGGAGCTTCTGTTGACCTAGGAGCAGTTCGAGCTTCTGTTGACACAACATCAGTTGCTTCTATAAAACGATGAAAAAAACCCCCACATAAAATGGTGTTCGTCATATGATATAGCAGCCAGTAGATCATAATGGTTTCGGCCCAAGCATTTAAATTACAAAAGCATTCTCCCATATTCAACTAAACGGGCTAACCTTGAGTAGGCACTGTTGATGCTTCGCCAGCACCGACATCAGTTCCGACAACAGGCCCTGAAATTAAGAAAGCAAGTAAGAGACAATCCTAACGTGGCCGATCCTGAAAGAACATAGATACAGTATTTCTGGGTGTAAACCCCGCGCCGTCTTTCTTTGAATTCTCATTGTTTTTTTCTGGGTCCCTTATTTTAATGTTTAACAAAGAGCAACAAAGATGTCAAGCTCATTGTTGGGGTAAAGTTCTATGCCATCCAATGAAATGCACTTTTCTAAATTTTTATTGATATAAAGCAAGCAAAATCCAATACTCGCTTCAAAACCTTGTATTATAGGAGATCCCCCCCCGGACGGTGATTATAGATTAAGAACCATTGCTGCATTTTCTTTTCTATTTTGGCTTCCCCGATGAGCAGTGTCTAAGCACAAATCTAAATGAAACGCAATTAAGTACAGTAAAGCCATAACAATCTTACCAGTTCCAGTGTGAACTGACGGCGATTTTGTTGTTACAGCATCAGTTGGAGCTTGTGTCAACCCATCATCAGTTGGACCTTTTGTTGACACAGCAGCATCAGTTGGAGCTTCTGTTGATACAGCAGCATCAGTTGGAGCTTTTGTTGACATAGCAGCATCAGTTAGAGCTTCTGTTGATATATCATCGGTTGGACCTTCTGTTGAGACAATAGCATCAGTTGGACCTTCTGTCGATACAGCAGCATCAGTTGGAGCTTTCGTTGACACACCATCAGTTGGACCTTCTGTTGAGACAACAGCATCAGTTGGACCTTCTGTCGATACAGCAGCATCAGTGGAAGCTTCTGTGGAGACAACAGCATCAGTTGGACCTTTTGTTGACACAACAGCATCAGTTAGAGCTTCTGTTGATACAGCAGCATCATCAGTTGGAGCTTTTGTTGACACAGCAGCATCAGTTGGAGCTTCTGTTGAGACAACAGCATCAGTTGGACCTTCTGTCGATATAGCGGCATCAGTTGGAGCTTTTGTTGACACAGCAACATCAGTTGGAGCTTCTGTTGAGACAACAGCATCAGTTGGACGTTCTGTCGATATAGCGGCATCAGTAGGAGCTTTTGTTGACACAGCAACATCAGTTGGAGCTTCTGTTGAGACAACAGCATCAGTTGGACCTTCTGTCGATACAGCAGCATCAGTTGGAGCTTTTGTTGATTCAGCAGCATCAGTTGGAGGTTTTGTTGACACAGGAGCATCAGTTGGACCTTGTGTGGTAGCAGGAATAACTGGACCTTGGGTTGTTACGATACCAACTGGAGGGGCTGCTGTAACGAGACAACTGGATATGAAGATACCACTGTCGGTGCTTACATATTATCAAAGGATGCATGGCACCTCATAGGTCAGTAGAGACCTAATGCTTTGTAAGTCACGAACCCTGGATACAAGTCAAGTGAACCGTTATAAATAGCGACAGGGGTTCTTGTTTGAAACCAGAAACGTGAAATTTAATTGACTACAGTTATCCACTTCAAGTGAGAACTGCTGAAGCGATAATTAAATCTGAACATTATGTACGCCCGACATTCGTTTCTAAACAACGTTGCTTGGATAAGTTCTCCACTGTATCAACCAGACGTGTAAGTATACAATCTGAATATTGAATTTTGATATAGTTTGTGGCATTTCACATAATTTGCAATAATGCTCAAAATGTCAACCATCGGCGAAGGTTTCACTACTAATAAAGGATATTAAAACAACCACACACATACCTATTAATTCAGGAAGGTTCAACACAATCGGTTCGCCTGGACTGTCTCGTGGTGTGATCGTGAACATGTCTTGACCATTTATTGTAATATTTTCTTCCGTTTCCCTGACGAAGGCTTCAAATGTAACGTCTTGTTGTGTTAGAACTTTGATTGACATTCTGACCGTTTTACCATTTATAATAATGATTGTGTTATATGGTGATGGGAGACTAGTTCTCAAGTAGACATCTTTACCGTAGGTGTTAGTGATAATGAAGGTGACGTAATACACTGGTTCTCCTGGAGCTGGTGTTGGAACTGGAAAAGATAAAGAGCAAATTAAGAAATTATTTCTGTAGCGAAAGAAACGTAGAAATACTTCACTCGCATTTTTAATCCAAATTACCATGAATAAAATGAAAAGAGAAAAATTTCAGTACCCATTTTTACAAGCATTAAAATTCAAACCGGAATATACAAAATCCCTTTCTGATGACAAATAAGTCCGCTATAAATAATATTCGGCATGGTAATCAGTAGAACAAGTAGAGAAAAAAAATTACTTACTCGGGTCTTCACGATATATAAACAGAACTTGGAATGAAGCACCAAATATTTCAGCAGGTGTGATAGAAACACTGCTTTGTCCATTGATGTTGACTTTTCCAGTGGTTCCTTTGGCCACTGCAGCTGTCACTGAGATAGGGTTGTTATTGTTTGGTTGTTCACTCACTGCTACCGTTTCACCTGGCTTCATTGTAATCTCACCCGATGTTCCAGGAAGACCAGTTGAAACAACAACATCACCATCATAGTTATTGAGAAGCAAGAACACCACATAGAATTTTATTTCACCTAATCAAATAGAATGAATTACAAGGATATGAGGAACTAATTGTTGCTCACATATGTCTCAAACTTCATCCAGAAAATGGGAAAAATGAATGTCAAGAAGCATTGGCCAAAATGAACTACACAACAATATTTCCATAAACTACATCGTAGGATAATATTTAATGAGCGAAAGCAAAGTAGACCGTAGAGATTGTGCAGCTGGGTAAAGATGTGCTGGATAACAAGTGCTTTCTCCAATATGCATAATTAAAACAGGCTTAAAGCTTGTAAACAATGTGGGAATTGTATCATCACTCATAACTTACCAGGTTCAACCACAATATTGTACTGATACTGTGGTGAGGACTTGGGAGTAACTCTTACATAGCTTTCACCATCAATCAGAATTGGAATTCCATCACGGCTATCATAAATGCGTATAACGAAATATTCGGCGAAGTTCGTTGTCTCCTCAATTTCACGCACGGTACCAGCAAGCACCATAACATCCTGAATGACACCTGTGTTACTGCGTACATCAACATTATAACCATAGTTGTTCACAATTTTTACGTTGACGTAATATAGAGCAGCATCAGTTGGAGCTTGTGTTGATTCAGCAACATCAGTTGGACGTTGTGTAGATTCAGCAGCATCAGTTGGAGCTTGTGTTGACACACCATCAGTTGGAACTTCTGTT
>CACRXK020006998.1:0-23817 GCA_902702795.2 Paramuricea clavata | reverse complement strand
TGAAATCAGGGACCATTTTACCGAAATCTGCTAGGCTCTCTCGCTGAAGCGTTCCGCACAGCACACCCAGGCATAAAACTTTTAAGACTTATTTAAATATATCAAAGCAGCGAATAGAGAGAGCCTGGGACTAGGCTGGATATGACTCACTTAGTTCAATATATCTGCAATAGATGCACTCATGTTACTATTTAAATCACCAATGATATTATTTTCAATACCAAGGAACTCGATTTTATCTAAAATTACCTGAAGTTTGTCAAAGAGATCCTTGCAAGAATTAGGAGGTCTGTACCACGTTGATATTAGAAATGGTTTAACTTTAGGTTTATTGATCTCAACGGACAGAAACTCAAGGGCTTCATCATGAAGATCATTTCTGAGATTAAAATTAATTGAATTTCGGATATACATAGCTACACCGCCTCCGTGTCGTGTTCGATCGTTCCTAACTAAAGTGTATTTAACAATTGATATTTCTGAATTACTAATAGTTTCATCAAGACGAGTTTCGTTTAAGACCAGTATATCTAAATATTGATGTTGCATGCTTAATCTTAATTCATCGTTTAGCAATGTTTAGAAAAGTATTTTTGAAGCCTCTGTGTTTAGGTAAGTTGAAATCAGTTTGTTTGTGCGTATTAGAATCGCTTTTATCAACATTAGAAAAGGTTTGGTTAGACATACACTTGCTCGTGTTTAAAAAATGAAAACTGCATGTTTCGCTTGTTTGTTTGCAATACAAATATAAAGAAAATAATGTACCTGTTTCTCAGCACCTCCATGCCACAACAATAAGGACAACCCAGTGCTGAAAGTGCCGGGTTTCGGTATCTTAATAATATAGAAGTTGCCATGCTTAAAGCCCTCACATTTTTTTATCCTTCTCATCATATTCTTTTTCAACGGTGTGTTTAACTTTGCCTGACACGGCAGCGCGAAGAATTCTTTCCATAGTAGGTGCACGATTTTTTAGTTCAGAAGCGATGCAAGCATCTGTAATGTTTATTACATTATGAGGTGTAGAATTGGCCAGAATAGATGGGTTTCTTCGACTGCAAAGTCCTTTAAATTCATTGACAACATCCTTCTCAATTTTACACATGATCATGTCTTCAAGATCTCTTGAGTTCTACGGCATTTGCAATGGAAACACGTTCATTGTTAGCAACACCTCTTATGATCTTGGCATCTAACTCTTCAGTTATAGTTTTGCGCTTCTGTGTAGACGGATAGTCTATTGTCACCTACATTATAAACAAAAGCTCAATATTTAAAATTTTTTCAAGTATTGTACAATGTACAACTTTACTTTTATACTATAGCTCTTTTAATAGTTTTTACAGGTAAATTATAGTATTTGTATTTTTTAAAACTTACCTCTACCTTAGTTTTGGAACGATTCATAACTCTGTGTTGGGAATTCACAAACAAATCGTCGTGATTCGGAAGTTCTGTTAAAAACATAGGCGTTGCACTTGGCTGTAAAATATTTCGTCGAACTTCTGTTTCACACGCTTTTCTTTTCACGGGCTTTTCATTTTTTGGTGAATCTAAAAACTTACACCTTTTAAAGCGTTCACCAGAGTTCTCTTTGTCATTCACTATAAATGTTTTTTGCTCTTTAGCAGTTCTCCCAGCCGTTTCTTTAAATCTAACAAGATCGGCTGTTGCCTTTTCCAACCTTTCGAGGTTCCTCTTGCAGTTCAAACATATCGTAGAAGAGGTTCCATTTTTCGACACAGAAGTTTGGAGAATGCACGACAACCTTTCAGCAAGTTTATCCCGAACAGATTTGGCGCCTTGAAAAATGTTTCGCTTTTCTGACACGCGCCATCGAGGCGCCATCATGTCAACACTAGAAATTAGAAAACCGGTTTTTCTCTGACGTCATATCTGTAGTAAACACCAAAGTGTGGCTGGAGGCTCGTGTGACCAGAGCCTCCTCGTCGTGTCCTCACTTCATAAGAGGCTCTGGTACCCAGGGTAAACGAATCGAGTCCCAGCTCAGCAAAAATCTCTCACAATGGTCGTGAGATAATTTTGAACAGAACTAAAATCGATCTATTCTAAAACTACACCCGAGTAACAGACGAGTAACAAATAGCCTGTTGCAGCCCATTAAGCCTAAAACTAATTTTATTAGCAACTATCAACAATTCATTTTAAAATTTTAATCGACAATTGTTTTTCTATAGATTAAATGACTGTTGATAATGCTCACAAGTATTGCAACATGATTTATCAATATTGTTTTATTTAACATCAGAGGACTTTCCACAAATCTGTGGAAAATCCACATGACCAGAACAAGGAATCTTCATCTAACTCACAGACGTTCTCTCGCGCGCTTCGTCGAGGGAACCGTCTGTTCACAGGCTAGTAACAGACGATTACAGACGACTAAATTTTTTAAATACGACGAATAAACAGCAATTTGATGGATTTTTTAAATAAATTCTGATGCAATATTTTTCAAAATTGCGATTGGCGACTGTAGTATGTGAGAGTGAGAACTGTACTACTATAATTATTAAATTATTTGTAATTTTGGGTCAGTTTGGATCGTATTTGTGTAACGTAGTTTACGTTGTTGAGCAAAGTATTAAATTTTGGGTTTCAATCACGTGATGCTTTCAGTAGCATAATTTTACTCAAGTGGGGTACACAAGTACAATCCAAACTGACCCAAAATTACAAGTATTTCTATGATTATAGTAGTACAGTTCTCACCTTCACATATAACAGTCGCCAATCGCCATTTTGAAAAACATTGCATCATTTATTAAAGGGGCCCTACAGTAATTTTTTAGTCAAGTAAGTATTGTTTACAATTTTTTGTTATTGTCGCTACTTGACATGCGCATCACGGCATGCATGCGTCATCCGGTGTGCGGAAGTACTCATACTCATGGATACTAAGATACAGCCAAACGAGTCCGTGGAGTCCCCTACTTAAGGTGGCTTTTCGACTAAACAATGACTGTAGAGTCCCTTTAAAAACAATCCGTCAAAATGCTGTTTATTAATTAATCGTATTTAGAAAATTTACTTGTCTGTAGTTGTTTGCAATCGTCTGTTACTCGTCTGTAGTCGTCTGTTTCAGAATAGATCAACTAAAATCACCCTGTTATAAAGATTCGTGCTTCGTGCAAGTTATTTTCGACAGCATAAGTCAAGTCTCCATTTTATACCTTGAGAGCAGAGCCTGGTTTCCCCTCGCGGAGAAAATAAGGCTCGGGCGTTTGGGTGTTTGATTTCTGTTGAGCATGCTCTGTTTCCAATATGTCAAAATAATCACTTGTATTTTTAGAATGACTGGTACATTTTGAGAACCAATCGCATGCAGTTATAGTTACTTGCTGGGTGCGTGCGCTGCTAACCTGCTCACAGACGTATTCCTTACGCCAAGCGACGAAAAACTAACGTCTGCTGATCCGAGCTGCACATTCCATTCCTTTTGTTTTAGGATCCAATCATCTGGCAGTGTTCAAAAGAGTTAGAGCCAATTGGAAACCTTATTGAGGGATTAGCTACTGAGGAAAGCCCTTGCACGTGGGAATATATTGTTTGAGTTGAAATTTGTCTACTTTCGTGGATATATTTTGGAAACTATAGCGTTGAACATCACGATGTTTACGTAGAATAATATTGTGATCATCTTCTCGCATGTTCTGCAAACAGTCGGTGTATATAAAATGCAAAAGCAATGCATGCAGTAGGCCGCAGAAATTTAAATTTTTGTTAACAATGACAAACAAGCAATCGGGAAACTCGGGTATATCAGAATATCTCCAAATGTTGCTCTTTGATAACAGAGGGGACTTTCGTCTACGCATGCGCGAGAAACGTAATCGTGGAGTGCACGTGAGCGCGGTTTAATCGCGTGACTTGATTCTAAAAACAAACACCAAATTTGCCAAAACTACTCGTGTTATGAAGTCGTTTTCTTGTTTCTTTAGTGTTTCTACGCTCACAATTTTAGGCATTTCCAACTTAGAAGTGTTTGTTTTGGAATAAGAACGCGACAGTAGAAATAAAATCTTTGTTGCAGCAGTTTAATTTCGCCGTACAAATATACCTGTTTTATATGTATATCTTTTTCGAAGTAAGATATACAAGTGCAACTTGACCTTCTTTAAATTCGTACTTGCTCTATTTTTGACTGAATAAAAACTACTTTTATCCATGGAGAAACTATATTTGACTTTAAAAGTAAGTTTGAATTATGGTGGTGATATAGGCTAATTTCTTTGCAAAAAGTGATTCAGTACTCGGTAGTGTACTTGTTGTATATGAACAAAATTTTAAAATGAGTTCAACATCCATCAACCAAAAGGAGTCGCGCTTATTACTACTGTTTAGAAGATAGACAATTAATTTAATTCACTAGGAACCCGTTCTACAATATAAACTAGAAACCGGCCAACAAATTGTCAGTAACAAGTTTTTATCGAGTAGATCATCGTGTTATCAAGTCAAGGATTATGTATACTTTAACATAAAAGAGTAAATTAAAATACTGGTGATAAAGGGTAGATTTTGAATAAAATACGAATATCTGTATTTGTGATCTAAGCGTTATTATGAAGCACTCGATACTTTCTCATATTGCGCTTAATTTTTTACAAAATTTAAGACATTCACACATTAAATATATGAAAATGTAGCTTGCATTACAAAGAAATGTTGGCTTACCTAAGTTATACCTTACATGTCGATTAAAGCCGAGTAAAGCCCTTTGAAAGACGCGTGCCACATTAAACTACAGGTCACATGGCGGTAGAGAACTCTACGAAGTATTCAGGATATTTCATAGCCATTTTAAACGCCGCTGTATACTATTCCTGTGAATTATGATGCCCAACACACCGGGTAACAAAATTTACCACTTTGTTCGGCTGTTCCAAGTACACTTTTAAGATACAAGGTCCGATCATATCATGTTCTTCGAAGCATCTGCTCAAAACAGTCCAACATAAATATCGCCATGCCACTCATTTTCTTCGTATGAAAATCGAAGTTTGCCTTTCAATTGCTTTGCAGTTAAAAACAGTCATTAGGTTGTTGAAGAGTCAAGTTAGTCTATAACTTTCAACAAAAAAAACCAGATGCTTTCAAAAACCAGTGAATCACAATGCTGTAAACTTCAACATCCTTAGAAATTGTAAGCCAAACATCGAAAAGCAAAATTTGCGGGAAAAAGCTCACGAGCCCGCACTATTTTTATGCAGCGTCGACGAAAGTCCCCTCTGTTGCTCTTCACACTTCCTGTATATGCCATGGCTTCGACGAAAACTTCTAAAAGATTAAGCTCTCGTTGTCATGTAGAAAAGTACAGCCAAGTTAGAGTATAAACGTGTCGAAGTTTGGGCGAATTGGAAAATTCATCTCGGCGCAATTACAAGTTTCTCGGGTTTGTATTGTGTTTACAGTTCACGAATAGAAGTGGTTGATCAAACAGCAAACTCGTTACTTTGAAGCTATCACAGTATTATATATTATATATTATTTAGCGAAATATATTCGGCATTTGGTGCTGTCTGGCCCAGATTCGTACAGTATAATGCCATCCTGTCTGCGTTTTAAATATAACCGAATATCTTCAATATCCGAATCTGATCATTAATCAGTGGTGCATTTTATTACCTGGGCAAGTATAAGTATCCTTAAATTCAATTTATGTCCAATTTTGACCAAAATTCAACCGACGATTTCTTTCAAAATATTTATTTGTATAGTTATTCCGCTCCTAAGTCAACTGTTACTTTCCAAAATATAAAAGGTTCGCTGTCATTGGTCGATCGGAGGGAATAGAATGTACAGCTCGGGTCAGCAGACGTTAGTTTTTCGTCGCTTGGCGTACGAAATACAACGTCTGCGAGCAGGCTAGTGCACTGCACGTGCTGTGCAATTACAGCAATAACACAAAAACATTTTCAAATCTATTTTAGAATAGATATTATAGTGTTTGTCATTTGTCATTTGAAATCAAACTATTACTATAGTTTTACAATTGCTGGCTTGCTATTTTATTTTACCTGAATTTTTACAGTGCCTACAGGTTAACTTTTCAGTAAATCTAAGTGAAAAACCACACCCTTTTTAACCCTAATGTTTTGTGACTTGGTCACGCGAGGCAGGATGGAAAGGCAGAGACCTTAAACACAAATGGCTAGCATGCCTTCCAAGAATGCTTGTTCCTTATCAGGATATTTTCAACGCTCTTTCCAGAACAAGCTATATACGCCACAGGTAGATGCTCCTTTTAGATGCTTCTTCCTTCCACACACACACACGTTTGGGATATCTCCGCGGCCTTTGTTCCAATTGTGCAAAGTTTGCGGAAAGCAATTATATTTAGATCATTTGCTCTATTTCGTATGAGAATGACTTTTCTGCTAAAACGTTCACAGCAATAGGCTGTTAATATGTAGCAATACATGTACAGGGTGTATAAAAAAAACTGAACAGATATGAATTTGCGCTCAATTTCGCAAAACAGCTATTAGTATCCAGTTTTTTATGTATATACCTTCTTTGGGTACTTATAATGTAGAACAATGAAAAAAATTTCTCGAACTCAAATTTTGTGAACCAGGGGGATACAGTATGTCTTTTCCAACAAACTAAAAATGGCTTGCGCACGGAATTTAAAAGCTTTAATCATATTTTGAGTTAATAGATGCAACATGTTTTTAATTACTGTACAAATTTTCAGACAATTTGCTTCAGTTTAAGCCCTCTAACTATTCATTTTTTCCTAAAAAATCAGCCTTTCGCATGCTTAATTAATGCCTTTACCGCCTAATTTGCATATTGCTGACATATGCAAATTAGGCAAAGGCATTAAGTCAGGTCTTAAAATGTATATATACTCACTTGGATTACAAACCCTAACATTCTAATATTAATTCCACCAAGTGAAGTGCAAGAAAGTAAATCATTGAAGCATGCAAATAGCTGATTTTTAAGAAAAAATGCAAGTTTGCGTGAATAGAAAAGGGCTTAATACTAAGTCAAATTATCTGAAATATTGTACAGTAATTAAAAACCCAACATATTTTCAATCTATTGACTCAAAATATGAATAAAGCTTTTAAATTTCGTTCGCAAGCCATTTTTAGTTTCTTGGAAAAGAGACACACCCGTGGTTCACAAATTTGAGTTCCAGAAATTTTTTTCATTATTCTACATTACAAGTACCCAAAGAAGGTATATACATAAAAAACTGGATATTAATAGCTGTTTTGCGAAATTGAGAGCAATTTCAAATCTGTTCAGTTTTTTTTTTATACAGCCTGTGTAGTGGTGTCTGCTAATTCGTTGTTGTATCCATAGGTATCCGGATTACCGTGGTTACTTGTACATAAATGACGACATGATTGTGAACTGGTGGACATTCCACAAGCTTGATAAGGAGAAATTTTGGTTGGGTGGAAAATTTGTGGTACATGGAGTTCATACCATGTGGAAACGACCACTAATAACCAAATGGAGTTGGTGGAGGACGTCTGCAAAGCCTTGTGAAGACTCTTACTCAGAAATCATTAAACAATATCGCTCAAGTAAATATATAAATGTCACGAAATTGATAGAAACTCATCTTGCAAATGGCGAAGGAGTAAAGCGTTGTTTTAACACGTGGTCAGATCTATTTTATGTACCCAAGAAGTTCAGTGATCAGTGGCAGCGGATCTCTACTGTGTTTCATAAAAATCGAGTATTTTTGGAAGTTTCAGTGCCGACCATTATGAGTTTCATAGACTTACAAAGTTCATGGGAATTTCATTTGGGGTTGTATCTACCGGACAAGTATGGCTGGCGTAGGTTTCATGATGGAAAATTAGTTTGGGAAAGTTATAATTATACTATTAAATTTATGCATCCTGTTAAATATCATACGGCCGTATCGAAAATTAACGTAGAAAAGTTAAAGAATGACGTAATTCCTTATTCTAAACGGTTCTTAAAATGTTAGAAATATTCTAAAGAGAAGGTCGAGACTTTGGGGCATTTTGTTTAATGAAAACTTACAGTAGACATCTTTTTCTTGTAGAATGATGGAATGTTCGAACGCAAATGTATAAATCATATGTTTTTAATCCCAACCAGGAGCAAATACGTACAAAAAGATGCTCTGACACACTGATTTTAGTCACTTAATCTTTCAGCATCGCGTTTGAAAACGAACCGTGGTTAAATACTGATCGTAATGCAGCCACAGATTCATGAAATTAGAAACGTGTTATGTTAAACCAAAATGTTCAAGCCTGTAATTGTTTATGCATCAATTAGAAGATCTTGGTTAACATATATCACGCTTCTATTTTCATGATTTATGAATTTGTTGCGTAGACTATAATATATTTAATAATTAACCTCGGTTCGTCTTCAAAATTCAAACGCCCATGTTGAAAGATTTGGTGGTCAAAATCAGTGTGTCGCAGCATCTTTTTGTAGCGTATTTTACAAATTGAAGCCTCAGAGGTTGAAAATCTTTCTTGGAAAAGTAACACTGAGAGTATATGTAGTAAAATATCATCTGGTATATATGCTCTCAAACAAATTAAAACGTTTGTTGATATAAAAACACTCGTATCGGTATACAATGCTTTGATCCAAACCTATTTCAGTCATTGTTGTGAAGTATGGGATGTATTTGGCGAAACCCAATCTAAACGTCTGCAAAAGCTTCAAAACAGAGCAGCTCGCATCATAGTAAGTGTACCGAACGATGTTGATCAGCAAACTGTATTGGATTTATTAGGATGGAAAACATTAAAAGAACAACGATTAAAAACTAAAGCGATAACGATGTTTGAGATACTTCATAATATGGGGCCAAAATGCCTCAAAGACTTATTCATTTCCAAAAAAAATTAAATATTAAATCATAATCTCCGTGACAGCTCAACCACATTACGGTTGCCAAAGCCACGTACGAACAGTTTAAAAAAGAGTTTCATGTATGACGGCAGGGGCGACTGAAGTAAAAACTGCCTATTTAATTAAAAAAAAGTCGACTCCAGCTATCTATAGCGGCCAGTAGATCGAGTTTTTAAAATTTTGAATCATAATCCGCCCGTGCGGGCAAAGCGACTGCAATGGAAAATGGCCTTTAGAGGTGAAAAGCAAGTGCGCTAACCACTTCGCTACCGAAGCCCCGTTTTTCTAAATTGTCGTAAAGATAAAATAATCTAGGCTAAGTATGTAATTAGGTAAGCCATAGCCTATCGACGCGAAGATGGCTGTGAAAGTGGGCGTGGAAACATATTATGTTATTTTTATAATGTTTTGCTATCACGTGATCGTAAACCTGCATGAAAAACATGATATAAGTTTTCACAAAGTGTTCCATATTGTATTGCTTTGTTTTATTCCATTGAAAAATGCTATGCCAGGCGAAAATTGCAGCTTGTACGGATGTTCCAATAGCAGAAAGAATCCAAAAATCTTCGGAAAAGCTTCCCATTGGTCAATCTCGTTAACGGAAGTAATTACGTAACTGAAATGTCAACAATAATTTTGCTCGCGTATCGAATAGCGATAGCCGTATATTTCTCACACAAATATGCCTGTTAATGCTTTGGAGCAAACTCTTTCTTATATTTCAAGTATATAGGCTTCGAAATTCAGTTGAAACCAGAACAGAGAAAGTCTATTATTAATTGGCTACGTGGTGAAGACGCCAGTTATCGCGATTCTTCCTACGGGATACGGAAAAGTTTGATCTTTCAAATTCAATTATATATTTATATCGGCAAATTAAAGCTTGCTACATGCTATTTTAATAGCTTTGATGCCAGCACGAGCAGGGATTGAATATTTCTTATAGTTGTCTTGTTATTTGTCGTGACATTACTTGGCATTGCAGCTATGAAGTTGGATAATGATTTCAAGAATAACATTTCAATACACGCTCAACTGTTATTTGGTTCAGGAGCCTTTTAAAGGATAAAAGCTCTGTGTTGGGACCGTTGTCTAAAATAGCTTAAAAAAGTCATTAATAATTCATGAGGAAAACGCAAGGAAAAATCATAAACGTGTCGTATCTTTATATGTGATAGGGATTTCCCTTGTTTACAGGATTGGCAGGTTTGCTGAATAAAGGAGTGGTCATTATTAATGGGAGGGGGGGGGGGAATGGGGAAAATAAGGATTGAAAACTTTTTTGACCCCCCTCCAGACTGAAGGCAAACTTGTTGTGTCTCCCCCCTCATAAAAGTAGAAACTTTTCTGACCCCCAGTGTGGATTGAAAAATTAACAGCAATGAAACAGGTGTGCATTGCATGTAAAGTTAGATATTAGGACAATCTGTTTAATCTAGCTCATGATGTTTTACCCTGTGAATATGATTCAACCATATATGATTAAAAAATATATATTATGTGTTACTACTTTGCAATGCAACATTTGTCCTACCATAACCCTAACCCATGACCCGTCTTCATACAGCGAAATGATTTGAACACAGGTTTTTTTTAAGAACTTGTCTGGGGGGGTGGGCATCTACAAAAAGGGACCATACTATATTGAGTGTGGAGAGATGACAGATGGTTGTTGGTGACAAAAAGTTTGGTGTGGTATCGTATGTACTAGTAGGGGGGTCTGGGGGTATTCTCCCCCAGAAAATTTTTTGTATTTTTCCACCCCTAGAACTGAAATGTGAGCATTTTCTGAAACAGATTTTTGGATATACAGCGTTACATTGTGCGTTGATAGACTGAATCTGATCAGTTAAGTGTACTTGCATGGTATGTTTATGTAAATACCACAACTGGGTCACTCAGGGGGTAGAAAGCTTGTTAAACTTAGTGGGCCCAACTCTCACGATCGCGAGGCGCTACCATGGTTGGCGCTGAGCAGTAATTTTGAAAATTTTGAGTCTCTAGATCGTTAGAAATAGCATTTTCAGAGTCTTCTTTTTTGCTATTTGTGATTATAGAAATCAGAACTCTAGACATGGTATTTAAGTTCAAAAACTTTTATGACCCCCCCCTTTCTCTGTGTTAAAACTTTTTTGACCCCCCCTATTTATAGGGGTAAAACTTCGTTTGCCCCTCCCATTTCCCAACACCCCCTCCCCATAAATAATGACCACTCTCTAATCACAAAAGAAGACTCTGAAAATGCCATTTCCGACGATCTAGAGACTCAAAATTTTCAAGATTTCCCTGCTCGTTAGTCGGGCCCACTAACTTTAACAAGCTTCTTACCCCCTGAGTGACCCAGTTGTGGTATTTACATAAACATACATACCATGCAAGTACGTTAGTAAGTTAACTGATCAGATTCGGTCTACCAAAGCACAATGTAACGCTGTATAACCAAAAATCTGTTTCAGAAAATGCTCACATTTCAGTCCTATAGGAGTCAGGAGTGGAATAATACAAAAAATGTTCTGGAGGAGAATACCCCCAGACCCCCCTACTAGTACATACGATACCACACCAAACTTTTTGTCACCAACAACCATCTGTCATCTCTCCACACTCAGTATGGTATGGTGCCTTTTTGCAGATGCCCCCCCCCCCCAGACAAGTTCTTAAAAAAAGCCCTTTGTTCAAATCATTTCGCTGTATGAAGACGGGCCATGGGTTAGGGTTATGGTAGGGCAAATGTTGCATTGCAGGAGGGTGGGAAAGGGGGGGATGGATCACGTTTCACAACGAAAAAAAAGGCCGTTTCACGATTCACGTTTCTTAAAAAAGCAATTTCACGGAAAACTAGATTCTAATAAAATAATATAATAATAACGGGTTTATTAAGAGTATATTTAATGCATGGTACAACCTGTCAGTTAAAAACTACATCATAACTTAAAAGTTTGAGTGACGAGCATGTCCGACGACCTCCGAAAGGCCTCCGAAGTTTTTACTCTTGTGCAATCGAGTAAGATCATATAAATCATTATCGCGTATCATGTCTATTATGACTATTATAAAATAGATCGAAATAAACAAAGAAAAATCACAGTTCACGAAACAGACATCCTTAATTCTCATTTCACGGAGCATTTTTATCGACAATCACGCCTCACGGCTGTAGAACAAATCACATTTCACGACACTAAAATCAAGCATTTCACGCAAACAAATATTGACCATTCAAGGGTCACAAAAATACCCTTTCCCACCCTCTTGCAGAGTAGTTACACATAATATATATATTTTTAAGCTCTTTTAATCATATATGGTTGAATCATATTCACCAGGATAAAACATCATGAGCTAGATTAAACAGATTGTCCTAATATCTAACTTTACCTGCAACGCACACCTGTTTCATTGCTGTTAATTTTTCAATCCACACTGAAGGAGGGGGGGGGTCAGAAAAATTTCTACTTTTATGAGGGGGAGGCACAAAAAGTTTGCCTTCAGTCTGGAGGAGGGGTCAAGAAAGTTTTCAATCGTTATTTTCCCCATTTACCACCCCCCCCCCATAAATAATGACCATTCCCAATACTGGTCTGCTACTCTGCCAATCTCGTAC
Organism: Paramuricea clavata; assembly: GCA_902702795.2. Taxonomy (NCBI): domain Eukaryota; kingdom Metazoa; phylum Cnidaria; class Anthozoa; order Malacalcyonacea; family Plexauridae; genus Paramuricea; species Paramuricea clavata. The sequence continues at coordinate 11,321 of CACRXK020006998.1, read as the reverse complement.
CCAGAGCCATCGTTGCTACTCTGTTGGTAAATAATGCGCAGATTTACTAGTCAACTAGCTAGCCAATCAGAACCACTGATTTAGTACAGATCAGCCGATCAGAACGGGTTGAGATAAAACGCGGATACGGACGGACGGACACGCGGACGGACAGGCGGACGGACCAAAAGGATAAAATGCGGATGCGAACAAAAAGAGTAAAATGCGGATTCGGACAAAATGGTAAAATGCGGATCTGTTTCATTGTCCTAACATAATTCGTTATTCCGGAGACACAATTCATAGACTACTAACACGGTGAATTCCAGCTGGAGTTTCGGCCGCTTGTCGAAAATGCATTATAATTTCATTTTAATTCGTATATGCAAGGTCATAGAGAATTGTGTTGGGTTTTTTCTCCCCGTAGTAAATTAAAATACCATAACGGTGGTGTTGATTTCTGGATGAAAACAGCATGAAAGCAACATCATAATATAGGAAATGCACAGAGCTAGTGCTGCCTTACCCGCGATATATTTTACGGAAATCCCAACGCATAACAACAAGGTATTAGTGAGCTTAAGCAAGTGACGTTTTTGACAACACGGACGTCGACCGGAAGTAAAGTTGACGTTTTTCACCAATCACAGCCCTTGACCCAGTCTTCTGCCGTTCGTATTGTCAAAAACGTCACTTGCTTAAGCTCACTATTACAACAGGGTATTACGTCAAGGTATTACGAATGTAATAATCAATATTAAAATACATGTAGTTATGCAAGGAGGCGGCTGGTTAATTTTGCAAGTTGCAGGTTTGCAACTCCCTACATCCAGACGATAAATGAGATCAGTAACTGATCTCCACTTCCGGTTTTCAGCATGATCTCTGTGGCATGATCACAGAATAGGAAGGTACAGCAGAAGTGTAACTCAAGCAAGTGTAACTCAAGCACGAACACATACGATTGTGATGATGTACGAACTTTTAAAACGATTTGCCCGAAATGCAATAGAGCAAGGACTTTAACGAACTCGATGAACTGTTGTTTTTAGTCTCTATGGTTTAATTGTTATTTGTGTTATTGATATTTGTCTCTTAACGTTTTGGGCCCGCAGTAATTGGTTTCAGGCTGTTGCGGATACCCAACCATCAACTCAGTTTATGTCATTGTGTTATGTATGTATATGTGTGTATGTATGTGTATGTTTCTGTACAGTAGTGATGGAAAAGCAATTAAATTTAAAAACAATTAAGTATTTGTCCGCGTTTTTACAAGCAATTCGTCATCAATCACGCCATCCTGGCTAGTACAACCGGCACTTTGACACTTTGTACCTACCAAAACCTGATAAAAATTTCCGGTTGTACTAGCCAGGATGGCGTGAGCGAGTTAAAATTTTCGTGGACATAAAACAATAAAGGAACCGACTGTACCTTCCTATTCTGTGGCATGATGGAGGCCGTGGGCTGTTGGCCAAAATTATTTCGCTTCGTGGCACCCATGTGGGAAATACTTGGTTTGGGGTTTATTTGAAAGGCATATAGGTACATCACTACCAAAAAAAAATTTCCCAAGCAAAAAAGTTGCCCAATCCCGAGAAAATAGGTGATCAATGATTATCCTCTATTAATAAATTGTATTACAGCAAAAAAATGGGAAATTCTGTATTCAATTGCAATAAAAATGACTGCATCATCGGAAACGTACAAAAAACCGCATATAAGGCTTTTAAACAGTTTTTTGATTTTTCAAATAGTCTTCGAGTTATTGCTGTTTTAAATGTGAAAATTGGACCAACATTGGAAAAATTGTGAAAATTGGACAATTGTGAAAATAGTGAAAATTGAACATTGTGAAAATTGGACCAAAATTGGACCACATTAAAAAAAGGTAAAAAAAATTTTCCGGACTAACATCTGTTAAGTTTAAGATTTAAAAAAATATTTTCCGAACAAATTCTTGTTAAAACAGAGGTAAAACCCTTTTTTTGGACCAATATCTGCAAAATTTAGGTTTAGAAAATTTTTTTCACACCATTATTTATATAAAAAAACGTTCCAAATTATTATTTTTTATTTTCCAATTGGGGGCCCGGGGGCAAATTCCCCACCGGGGCAAATTGCCCCCTCTGCCCCCCCCCCTCCCCCTCTGATAGGCCCTAATTATTTCATATTTATTACAGTAATACAACAGGTACATTATAAATATTATAAAGAGCTTTCATTGCCAGTAGCTTTGTAGCTTGATCTATGCTTGAGAGATCCAGCTTGTATTAATAAACACACGCTGTTGTGAGACATCAAATATATAAGTATCAGTCTTTACACTTAGCATCCAACTATGCCGCACTAGAGACAACCAACCTGTCGATATATCAATAGAAACTTTAAAATGCTTATAACATTTCATAAAAGTAATGATATGTCTGTGCGAGAGTTTGTGCGTATATAGATAGAGTTTATGAATTATGTATATATGAATTTTTTTCTGTGTTGGTGTTGTGTACTCAGGTGAATAATATGTTTGCGATGTTACTCTGAGTGCATATCCACACCGGGCGAGCTTGAAAAATATGCCCGGCCACGGTGGGATTCGAACCTACGAATTCGTTTAAAAAAAAAAAAATTCATATTACAAGAACACATTGGTATTGAAGGAACTAGATACTGTTCCGAAATATCACTTACTCGAACCGTCCTGACCGCGTAGCTCAGTTGGAAGAGCATTGGGCTAGTACTCCAAAGGTCGTAGGTTCGAATCCCACCGTGGCCGGGCATATTTTTCAAGCTCGCCCGGTGTGGATATGCACTCAGAGTAACATCGCAAACATATGTATATATGGTAAAAGTAGTTATGCAATAACTACATGTCTGATACTATTATACTGAGTTACTTGGTCTACATATCTTTTAAAATTTGTTCTCATTGGCTGTTTTATTAACTTTCAAAAACTAAAAAAATCGCGTCCGGTGTGTCTGGGCCTTAAGAGGAAATAATGTGTGACTACATTTCTCCGAAACACTGTGATTGTCATGGGAGGTGCAAATGAAATTAAGATACTATGTTAAATGAAAGATAGAAAGTTTTAGATTTGATCATTATGGGTGGCTACGATGAACTTCCAGAAATGCATGAAGATGGACAGCTACTGCAGTTGCATGCTAATCATGTATATATTGTATATAATGACTAATGTTTTTAAAATCATACAGTAAATTCTCTATTATGCCCCTACCATTGCTACCAAAGAATAGTCAAATAACACCCTGCCCCTTTGGTGCAGAGTGAAATGGTACCAAGTCTTCTTTTCTTGTAAGCCTTTCTCTCTTTTAAAGCCCTCTTCCTTTTAGGCTCCCCTTTCTCTTTTAACTCACCCCCCCTGCTGGCCATGAAAGGCAAAGAAAAACATTTTTTAATATTTGTCAGCATGTTTTCGCTTGGTACGTCATTCATCAATAATGGCAAATCATATTTGTTGACACAAACCAAATGTTGAAATTATACCGTGTAATTTCAGACGCGAGCTCTTCCGTTTAAATAAACTTAGCTCAAACTCAATTAACGAGGAAATTAGCCAACTATACTCTCTTTATTTTGTTTACACGCTCCCCCAGCGTGCATACATTTTGCATCTCTTAATTTCCCACCGTAAAAAATTCGTGTAAGACTAAAAAAATGCCCAACTAATATGACATAGCCTGCGCAGAACCTTTACCTCTAACAAGCTAAATATGACAAGCCTTTGTGGAGGAGTGACGAGTATACCGAATCAAGAAATTGAATCTCACACTGACCGACTGTAGCCTGCGTAACAGGCGGTATATTTTGCATGCACGAGAGAAAATTTAAATTGACTGGCTCGGATCAACTCGAGTTTCATGAGCTGCACTAAAGCGAAGTTCAGTAGCGAACAGGAAACTAGAGACCTTAAGATTAACGTTTACGGCAAACGTCAAACCGCTAGCGAAGTTTTTGATTTTACAACTCTATTATTATAGCTTTCACACCAGTTTTGAAATATGTTAAACTTATTAAACTTGTGCTCTTTATCAATGATTTAAGAAAGCAAATTAACCACTAGTCATGCCATTCACCAAAGCAGTAAATTAAGATTTGGCGTTTGAAGTTGACGTTTGGCGTATAAATTTCATGCTTGAACTGCTACGAGGCTTGTAGTCGTTAAAGCATGAAATTTATACGCCAAACGTCAACTTCAAACGCCAAATCTTAATTTACTGCTTTGGTGAATGGCATGACTAGTGGTTAATTTGCTTTCTTAAATCATTGATAAAGAGCACAAGTTTAATAAGTTTAACATATTTCAAAACTGGTGTAAAAGCTATAATAATAGAGTTGTAAAATCAAAAACTTCGCTAGCGGTTTGATGTTTGCCGTAAACGTCAATCTTAAGGTCTCTACTGACATAAAAACTGTTACGCCAGACATCTACAGTGCATGTTCAGGCTAGCTGTTCAAAGATGGCCTTTAAACCTAAATTGGGGCTAAAAAACCTTCAATCGTATCGTAACGTATCGTAGCATTTTCTTTTGTGTCGAAGTCATTATCATCATTAGTTCCACTCTAGTGCTCAGGAAACAAAGAAAAACGTTACGCTTCGGTACGATACGGTTGAAGTGGAAAACGGCCTTTAGGAGCGAAATTTCCGGGAAAACATTGTTTAAACTAGCCTGTGCTAGTAAAATATCCAAATGGCCATTCCGCCACGGATCACTGATTAAGCATTGGGGAAAAGGAAGGTCCATTGTTTCCAAATGAAACACGGAAATGGATCCGCAGCAGAAAGCCACAAGGATGGGAAACAGAAGGGTGGGAGGGTGGGCGTTTTTACAACACACAAGAGTAAACAACACCCTGACGCAGCCCCCTCCTTCTCGCCCCCCCCCCTCTCCGGTCCTAATTTCTTTGTCTTACACTTTCTCTGTCTTGGCGATCAGCACAGAAAGAGCAGTTACAACCTGTAAACTAGGGTTTTATGCATTGTACATCATTATTTATTCATAAAACAACGTTAATTACTCAAATTCCATTAGTTAATCAGCTTCCGCGGCGTGTTTGGCCAATTTGAATAGTAAAATATCCAAATGGCCATCCCGCCACGGATCACTGATTAAGAATTGGGGAAAAGGAAGGTCCATTGTTTCCAAATGAAGCACGGAAATGGATTCCTCCGCAGTTCAGTTACTACTCGCTCCCAACACTGCATCTCCCCCATATACCCAAACCCCCATTCTCATGTACCCAAACCCCCATTCTCATATACCAAACCCCCCTGCTCAAATACCCTACAACCCCGCCGATTCGCATGTGCCACACACACAAACCAAACTATAATCTATTAAGCAAACAAACCGGCAATGGACAGTATGAAAAAAAAATGCAAGTGAAAAGCGATAGGTGGACTAGCATGGTCAAGCGACAATGAACGCAGAGAATAACCCGGAACTGATGCCACAGGTCTGGTCCCCGGGAGAAACTTCCACCCAATGACTCGCTTCGTAAGACGCTCAGAAGCTGCTAACGGAACAAAGTGTAGCGAGTGGCGAGAGAAAAGATGAACAGAGAAGTAAATCCCCAAAGCACCCCCCGGAAGGACCAGAAAAGGGCAACAGTCCCGGCACAACTGCTAGAGTCGAACACAAAGAGCTTTAGATAGCCCTGGGAAAGTTGATCCCCACCAGCCAAGAAAGAAAAAAGAACCCAAGAAATGCAAACGAAAACCAGCGAACGAGCGCAAACACAAGATCAGTAATTTCATACACACTCGAAAAACATATATTGCCCAAGAATTGGGTGATTCGCGTATGGCAAGGAAGGTATACTGTTCTGAATCGCCAAAACATTGGCCCTTGTCTTTCCAATCCAAATGCAGTAAGCGCGTGCGCTCGGTCTCAAGCAATCATGTATTGTGAGATGCATCTCTTGCATTTGCAATGTTCGTGCTCAATCCCAAGCAATCATGGATTAGTTCTAGTGGGAGATGCATTTCTCTGCTTGCCCAAACATATGAGCAACTGACCACTAAACAAATTCCGTAACTGCGAGACGCCGCTCCCGCGCATGCACGAAACTCATTGACAAATGATTTCCAAATTCCAATTCAATGGCTGCCATGGTTCGTCCCAAGCAATCATGTATGGTAAAATGCAAGCCTCTCATTCGCGAAACCCTGAACATGCTTTTTCCAATCCTAAGTCAGTAGCGACCCTTACTCGGTCACAAGCAATCATACAATTGCGAGATGCCCTTCGCCCATACGCCAAACTCATTGGCCACTTTGCCTTAAAGCCAAATTCAGCAGCTACTCGTGCTCGGTAACAAGTAATCATACAATTGCGAGATGCACTTTTCGTATACGCCAAACACATTGGCAACTGTGTTTAAAATCCCTATTCAGTAGCTACTCGTGCTCGGTCTCAAGAAATCTAGCATTGCGAGATGCACGTCTCATACGCCAAACCCATTGGCAACTTTGTTTAAAATCCCTATTCAGTAGCTACTCGTGCTCGGTCTCAAGCAATCTAGCATTGCGAGATGCACGTCTCATACGCCAAACCCATTGGCAACTTTGTTTAAAATCCCTATTCAGTAGCTACCCGTGCTCGGTCTCAAACAATCTAGCATTGCGAGATGCACTTCTCTCATACGCCAAACACATTGGCAACTGTGTTTAAAATCCCTATTCTGTAGCTACTCGTGCTCGGTCTCAAGCAATCTAGCATTGCGGGATGCACGTCTCATACGCCAAACCCATTAGCAACTTTGTTTAAAATCCCTATTCAGTAGCTACTCGTGCTCGGTCTCAAGCAATCTAGCATTGCGAGATGCACGTCTCATATACGCCAAACAAATTGGCAACTGTGTTGAAAATCCAAATTCAGTGGCTACTTGTGCTCGGTCTCAAGCAATCATGCATTGCGAGATGCACGGCTCTCATACGCCAAACACATTGGCAACTTTGTTGAAAATCCAAATTCAGTCGCTACCCGTGCCCGGTCGCAAGAAATCATGCACTTGCGAGATGGACTGCTCTTACATGCCAAACACATTGGCAACGTTGGTTAAAATCCAAATTAAGTAGCTACTCGTGCTCGGTCTCAAGCAATCATGCAATTGCGAGATGAACTTCTCTCATACGCCAAACACATTGGCAACAGCTAAATCCATAGAAGAATTTGTGCTCGGTCGCAAGCAAGCAATTATGTAGTGCGAGATGCACGTCGGTCATACGGCAAACATAGTGGTCCTCTTTCGCTCAAGCAAATGCAATAAACTACGGAAGCTCGGAGTGAATCAATCATGCAGAGCAATTCGCTCCCGTCCCATACCATACGAAAACACAATACCCAATAACCATTTTATTAAAGGCGAAAGGTAATCACTATAGCCTAGCTGTTGTTCTTTTCAACAATTGAATCTTGCGAAATACACGACCCGCTCGCGTAGAACATTAACAAAATGAACAATGCTAAAACCAGACGGGAATCATTCATGCGTCGCAATCTCAACTGAACTAAAATATGAACCGAAAGCGAACTTGACGGTAAATAACCCCGCACAAGGACGGAAATAAGACACATCAAATGAAGATATAATGTATAACATACAACAGAACTGTAACTAAAACCACAAGTGTAAGCGATCGTTAAACACACAGAAAAGAGGCTGCCGTATTTTCCGATCAGCCGCCCACGAGTGAACCATGCATGCATGCGCTATACAACGAAAAATAACTTCGCCACACCGATCAAGTACTGCTAACAAAGCGATATAACTACCCAAAGGGCAAAAATTTTAACTAGACCCACAAAAAACACGCTACAATACAGACAAATACCAATATTAATAAAAGAATCACGTCCAAGTCCAAGTTTGATGCCTGAAGCTGTTCATTTTCAATTGGATCATTCACCGGCGAAAATGGTTCATTCTGAGGTGGAGCGGAATCAAGATCAATCGGTTGGGCAACAGCATTAAGTCGCAAGTACCGCTTCTTGTAACGTGCAAGGAGGTCGAACAGGCGTGGAGCCATACTGTAAAGTCCGTAAATTTCTTTATCTTGCACTTCTCTGTCTTGGCGATCAGCACAGAAAGAGCAGTTACAACCTGTAAACTAGGGTTTTATGCATTGTACTCATTATTTATTCATAAAACAACGTTAATTACTCAAATTGCATTAGTTAATCAGCTTCCGCGGCGTGTTTGGCCAATTTGAATAGCTATAGCCATAGGACCTTCATTGTTTGTCCTTAATCTGGCCCACTAGTCACAAATGGGGCCTGTTCTTATGACCTGGCTAGGCAGGAGACAACATTTGCCAGTATTGTCGATATACTATCCTGCTACTATCCTGGCTAAGCACGACTAGGTATCCGTTGCAGAATCCCAACTATGCAAGCCAAGAAATTCACCATTTACAGTAAACATTCTATTCCACAACCAGGCAACATGAACTTGCCTTTAGGGTCCCATGCTGCCTAGCCCAGATCATATCAACAGACCCTTAGCAGATCCTGAAACTATACAATTGGAATATTTTAGGTCATAATCTTGTAGAATCAACCAGGTATTGTCAGTAGAATAATATCACACCGGGCAAGCTGGCTTTCCCATTTATATGGGCTAAATATACACCTGCCCATGGTAAGATACTGCCTCGTATATTAATTTTATATATGTTTGAGATTGCATTCACATGAAACAGCCTGGTTGAATTTATTGGCCCAGCATCCGCTTGAGCAAGTTGATATCCTGCATTGGGAGTCTCACACTAATAAAGGTCATAAGCTGGTCAACCAGCTCACTCGACTAAAAATCATGTTATAATACACAATTTGGCCCAAGTAAGTAAGAAATTGATTAATATAAGCCTTTTGAAGCTGTTGCCTTAAACAATTTAACCAGCATTTCACACAAATTTCTTGCCAACACTTGCCAGCTAGGTTAGCTTGACTCCTGTGAGGCAAATGACAAACTAGCCCTGAAAAGAAAATCCAGCCATGTTTGCTGGGCTAGCATGGCCCATTTTGACACCTCTTAACAGGGAGAGCTTATTTTTGGAAGGGAGATCTGATTTTTGGAAGGGAGGCCTATTTGTGAGGTTACTGGGTGCTTAATATTGGATTGCATTATTATATAATATGTGTAAAATATTCATTTGTGCACAGGTATTCTGGTAATGCACAAATTTATGTACTAAAATGTTCTATTATAGTCTCGGGATCTATTGGGGACCTGCATGTTTATATGATCTAGGCTATCCAGAACACTACCTATCATGTTGCCTGTTTGGGATACAGTGCTTATTGCCAGGATTCTGGCAATGGAAACCTCGCGCTTAGCCAGGCCGATAGTATAGCAGGATAGGATAGGACATACTGGCAAATGTCGTCGCCCACCTAGCCAGGTAATATGAACAGGGCCCAATTGTGACTAGTGAGCCAGATGAAGTAAAAACAATGAAGTTAATAATTATATGTCCATAAATTTTGATACCTGAACAGCAACATTGAACAAAATCATTTTGTCCCAAAGTCATCCATCTTCCTTAAGTTTAGGACACTGAGACCAATGAATATATTGTCATTCAAGGATTAAAACAATGAAGACAAGTGTTATGGTCAAACAAACGAAAATATTCATGTCCACAGGCTGCAACACGCAATGTTGACACATTATCCTGAAGTCGACAAAATGTCGAAATCGACGAAAAACGAGCCAAGAAACAGTTATTGAGCTAATCAATCAAATAAATACTTGGCAAAATTTGAAGGTCCATAGTCCAAATATTTGGTGAGTTTCTTTAGCCCATTTATACCAACAAAATTTTAAAAATTCCCTGTATTTAGATACGAACCATATTGATCGCCACGCTGTTTAGCAAGAAATCGACATGTCAACTTGTCCCGGCCTTGTCCTGTTTACTTGTTACACTGGATATTAATAAGTTAATGTGAAAATATGAAGATAAAAGTATCTTTTAAAAAATAAAACTTTTCAAACCTCGATTTGAAAGGCTTTTAAAAACGCTAATCCGTTCGGAACCTACAAATTCGAGGGGTGGTATTTAAGCTTGCGCAAGGCAAAGTTTGAAGACCCATATCTTCGCAATCACGCAATTAATCAAAAATCGCCACGAGGAAGTTGAGGAGAATTCTTTTAAGAACAACATATATCAATTTCATGGAAAAAAACAACAAAAAACCGCTTGCAGAAAAGCTCTGAAGTAACCCCATATGTTTGCTTACAAATTTCATGTGATGAAGCGTTTTACGCATTCTGATTGGCTTAGGGAAAAAATGTAAACAAAAGCGCTGATTGGTCGAGAACGAAATTCCCCCTTGTTCAGTTTATATGATGCCGTGTTCTAGCCGTAATCGCTTGTCACGATATCAACTCCTAATGTTTAGGCCATATAATTAATCTTGCCATATCAAAAAGGTTTCTATTTGTTATTCTTGTTTCATTTGGTCATACCCTCTTGCTTTAGCGCTATTAAAAGGGGTTAGTATTATTTCTTGACAACCGATTGAGGCAAGAAAATACGACAATATTGTCAATATATACAACAGAAAATATATCAAGAAGGACAGGCAGTCAGATGGTACATAAACCGAATGTTTACAATGTCTATGTAATACTGTCCAAAATATTTAAATTTTGATTTAATATTGCTGTTGTCTGTTGACTGATAATCCAATATACGCTATTTATAGAATACAATTTACATCATTACATGGAGTATATACAAGTTTGTTTATTTGCACAAATGCAGAATATTAAAAATATAAGTTCTTTGTATGTTTGCATGGTGATAAAATATAATAGTTTTGTTTGTGGAGACACCACGTAAATTTATTACTGCAAAGGAAAAATGGCGCCAGCGTCACCTGGCAAATCGAGGAGGTAATCATACATTTTAGCTTTTTCTCAGTTTGCCAAGCAGCGCCAAGAAAAAAGTCCCCTCGCAAACTCTACCTCTTCCACAGACCCTCGTTGCGTCAGGGAAAGGTCGCGATTTCGAGAGGGCCTGAGGAATCTTGTAAAATTAATGTTAGTCTAAACCTGCTTCGTTAAAGAAGGTAGTTCTATATCGTTAAAAATGCTTCCTGCCACGTCCTTATATATATACAGTCGCCATTTTAATTTACAAGTTTCACGCCGCTTTTTTATATCCTGTTTATATTGAAGATTATCTATAAATTTATTTGCGGACGTGACGCTGGCGCCATTTTAAATGGTTATTATGCCATTTATTATGCAGTAATAAATTTACGTGGTGTTTCCACAAACAAAACTATTATAAAAAATATAGTTATCGTTA